>CAXKVX010000238.1:0-165746 GCA_964058865.1 Eleocharis quinqueflora | reverse complement strand
AAGCACCATAGTCTCACTCAACTAGTACAAAAAAATATATATATGGCCTTGAATTTATAGACAAGTTGATTTTTTTTTAGAATTGTTAAATACTCCATCACAAATAATTAATAATTAATCACTAAATAATTTCATGAAATTTGGTAGTAATTAAGTATAAAAACACTCAAATTGCATCAAATTTAAAAGACAGCAAATCAACAAATTCAGAAATGTGTATAAACTTATTTACAATCTAACTTTTTTTATCTATTTGATTTCAAGGCACATTGTTCAAATTGTCGAAATACCATTGTCAATTGAAACTTTTAGAAATCATCAGAAAACTTTCTCATAAGATTCAATTTATATATGTTTGCTAAAAAAGATTCCGTTTATATATAGGTTAAAATTTACGCCATATAAATTACTTGGCAACGAAAATCCGTAGTGCATATTATTCCAATTTGAAGTTCAAATACAAATATTTCTAAGAAAATCATGTATTTATGCACAAAAATTACAAATAAATAGTTAAGGTATGAAAAGGCACCTTTGACAAACATTGACACAAAATTTCACCACCAAGAAGGCATATCAGAACGTTTAAATATGTTTTTATGAATGTGATTATCCATTTACAAAATTTATTATTCAAATTAAAAAAAAAAGAATGTTGCGAACTTGTGATGCCTTGGTTTTGTGTGTATTTTGCCTTCAAATCTGCGTCACCAATAAAAAAAATAAAGGAATAGTTTAGATTTCCATTTATAAAAACTAAAAAGATTTGCATTATGTATAATGGGAAATTTGGATGCCCAAGACACACAAAATTCAAGACATTATAAATGTATAACCCACCTCTTTGAAATATGTATACAATTCGAACGTTTAAATATTGATGCAAAAAATTTAAATAAATATTTATGCATGCAATTTTAGCTGGTCAATTTTAGTTTAAAATGTAAATTTCTTATACAGTTTTTCTATATAAAAGTATTATTAGATTATAGCTAAACGATCAGATACGGATAGATGATAGTCAAATCGTATTTTTATCCGTTAATTTTTTGAATAAGAATACGAATACGAATATTTTCGAATAAAAATACGAATCGAATAATTTTTGTTATTTTTCGGATACGAAATCGAATAAAATCGGATATTATCCGATCCGTTTACTCTCCTGCTTTCTTCCCATTCTGCACCGCCGTTATCTTACACTGGCAGAGCAGCAGACCAAACCTACTCCAGCAGATCCTGTCCAATCACAGTTCCATCAAAACAGTCCGAACCCTCTAATTATTTATTAGCCTGAAACTCTAAACTCTCCTCAGGTCTATCTTCTCTTCTACCGTTCTACGCAGTCAGGAGGCGACGAATCCCTCGTCAAGTCACATCGCGTATCTTCTACGGTCGCAGTACCGTATCCCAGAGAAATAAAACCGACGGCAGTGATTGAGCCGATGTTTCAATTTGAAGGCCCTGATTTCGTAGCCTTTATATCCTTGGGCCCCACAGGATGACGAGAGTTATCATCATCACGGGGCTGACGATTCAATAGTCGCGCCTGACGACGCGCTAGCACGGAGATGTATGTGGGTCCCACTGTATTGTAAACTCATGTTAAATTAATTGCGGTTCCTACGTCGAATCAGGTTAGTATGGTGTAGGCATTTTAAAAAAGGATCAGGGTCGGGTCGCAATTAATTTAAGACTCATGGGTTAGCAATCTGATGGGTTCGCATCAAGTCGGGACAGGTTCGGTTCGGATTGGGTTGGCAGGATTTTTTTTCCTTTTATTGAATTTTATTCTGATTTTTTTTTTTTGAATTTTATGGGTTATTTCCGAGTTTGGTTGGATTATTTTTGGATTTTGCACGAGTTTGTATGAGTTTTGCACGAATTTGCATGGATTTTGCACGGATTTGGACAGATTTGCACGGGTTTGGACGGATTTGGTGGTTTGATTGGGTTTGGGACGAATTTGCATGGGTCTTTCACAAATTAATGATGGATTTATGACGAGTTAATGATGGGGTAGACGGGTCGGGACGAGTCGGGCCAGGTCATTCTAGGGCCGGATTTAACACGAGTTTTTTCCAACATGGTAGACCGCTATCGGTCTTTGGCCTCCGATTTTTTTGAACGAATCCGCACGGTTTGTCCCTTGGTCGAGTCTCGACCTCGGGTTTTTCAGGCCGAGTCGGACCCATCCTGGTTTTTGTCAAATTCATAGGGGAGTGTAAGATACGAGACCTCTTTGTGGGTGGTTTTCGATTCAAGCATCAGATTTATTTTGAAGTTTGTGTGTGTACTTGAAATGAAAAAAAAATTCTCCGAAATTTTTAATATTATTGTTTACTTAAAATTTAATAATAATAATATACTGTAGTTTACTACGAAAGTTTCTAGAATTTGGGTTGACAAATGTCAATGAAAATTATAGACAAATATACAGAGGCTTGAATGAGTACTCCAAAAGATGAAACACTGGATACTCTTGCTTATTTGGATCGTTCAATTCATCGTGATCGGTGAAAAGTAATTCTTTTTAAGTTTTGTTTTGTTTCTCAAGAAATTACTTTTTCCAATCTGGAGGAGTTAAACGGATCAAATGAATTAGAGTACTAAGTATACTCATCTTTTAAAAAACCCAAATTTCTGCCACACAGAAGCATGAAATTATTATATTTTTTACTAGCGGTTTCATTGCAATTTTGATTCATTCTAAGAGAAATTCTTTTTGGAAAAGAATACATACATTGCCACACTGAATATTCTCAAATGTATTTTTCGGTGGAAAACATTTGAAGTTTGATTTCGAATAATATAAAAAAGGAAAAAAATTAAGTAGATCTAGATTTTCTATACACTGCACTCAATTTCTATCGTCTGATTATAATTTATGGTATGAACCTCAATGCAATCAAACGGTAGAAATTAAGTGGAGTATTTATAGGGATGCCAAACGTTTATAACGATCATGTCAATTGTTTGTGTCGTTAACTATATCGTTTAAAAAACGATACATCTCTGATTGTCGTTGATCGTTTTGTTTTACAAATGTTATAAACATTAAACCGTTGATCGTTTCGCTTGTGTAAACGACAGATAAGGTCAAAACGCTTCAACAGTTTAATACTTTTTAATTGTCAAATTCATGCAGAAAACTAATTTAAATTGCTCTGAAGCTCAAATTTAAAAAACCAAATTACACAAGTAAACAATCAAATTCAAATGGAACGTAAATTAAAGAGAAACAAGCACACACACATAATTGAAATTGAGATATTCCCTAAGTTCTGATTTAACTGGTTCAATACTTTTCTTGTCCTTCATGAAATCTTCAAACTAGTCCTTGTATCACTAATATCAGTTGATGCACTAGCAGATAACCTAAACAAAGAAACAATGTTAGTAAAAGAAACAAGGATTTGTAATAAATCTAATAAATGAAGCACTAGTAGATAACTAGTTCAAGTACCTCCTGCCACTTTTTGATGAACCGCCAGCGTGCTGCTGTAAAGATTTGGAGTGTGCCTTCAAGTACTCTTCGAGCAATTCAGTCAGGCAAGTTTTAATGTTTGCAATAAACTTCTCACACTCAGTATGATGCTCAATTTAAAATAATATTCAACAACTTCCAATTTTCATCTAGGATCTAAGACATAAGGTTGAGTACTCACGAAAAAACATATTCAAGGTTGGATACTTTGTGCCACTTAGTTTTATAGTGACATCATAGAATACTTTCAAACAAGGCACCAAAGCACCCAAATTGTCCCAGTCTCTTTTAGATGGACAAAATACAAACCTACTATCAAGTGTTGAATATCTTTTAATTACCTCATTCAGCTTCAGGGCTAGCTAAAGCATCAAATATGTTGAGTTTCACCTGATTTGATCATTCCAAACAGGTGTCTTGCTCGGAGCATGTGCCTCATAACAAACAAACAAAAAGAGAACTTGTAAGTACAAAGGAATTAAACAAATAAATATTGCAAGGAAGCAAATAATTGACTGAATTGTTATACCTATTTGTGGAGAGGGGAGGATAGTGAAATTGATAATTCTTTTTTTTAACGTCAACTATCATCAATATAGTGACATGTTATTGCCATGAAACTCCTAGCTCCACTAATATTAGTCCATAAATCGCTAGTGAAGCTGACTCTACAATCAACCTTGCTAAAAAAATTCATACAAATTGTTCCTTTATTTTTGAAATATTTTAATACAATCATTTCTAACGATGTTTCTTGACATTATATCAACTCTGGATTGAGGTCATGTATGAACACTCTCAGATAATGATGATCAAATCAACACATTCAAAATGATATTCATGAACTATTATCAGACCTCACATGCAATGAAGGCATAGTTAATTGATAAGTTAAAATTGAAAAAAATAAACAATAAGAAACTAATAATCAAACAATAATTAAATAATCATACCTGATGCTGAGCCAACTTGCACATCCTTTTGCAAGGAATCAGGTTTGTGCATTTTATTATTAGGCACTTTACTACAATCCTTCAATATATGATGCTTTAAGGAGTTGGTGTCTCTTTTTATTTTCCATCTTATAAGTTGCCCCACAATACATACAAAACAACATCATAAAAGCCACCAGGCTACTACATCTCTTTTGAAAAAATTCCAGTACTAAGAGGTCATAATTTGTCTAGTTTTCCTCTTTTTAGTGGATTCAGGAGCAATTTTTTTGCAACAACATCAGGGCCTTGAGTTGTAATTACATCAGCTTTAATCCTTTGGATTTCCTCTGGAGTGAAGTTTGGATCTAACCCATGCTATATCAATTCAAGTTCATAAGGAGTATCAATTCAAGTACAAGTATCAGTTCAAGTGTAACAGGCAAACAAGCATTGTGTAACATAAGGAAGAGAAGCCAATTCAGGAGCCCTCAGCCAAAAAGACACAAAAGCAACAAATTACTTCTTGGCTGAGGATTCTGGATCGACTTCTCTCCATTTTGTCATGCCAATATCATTTGAAGTAATTAACAGTAAGTATGGTAGTAAAAGTTGAAGCAATTAACAGTAAGCATGCAACTTCAACCAATCAACATAGTAAACATGCATGCAATCAACAAGTAAACAAGCATGCACAGTCTCACAAACAACAAACCAACACAGAGAGACATCCATACTCATCATCATCAGAAAGATCAGGTTCTGCTGATAAACATTCTGGATCAGCTGTAGAAAGACAACTAATCCAACACAGCAAACCCTAGCCTACATGTAGAATCCAAAAAGAAAATAAAAGTAAGTAAAAAATTAAAAAAAAATGAAATTTCTAACCTTAGTTCTTTTTTCCTTCTCTAGACAAACCTCTCTCTTTCGTTAGTTCTTTCTTTCCTTCTCTACCTCTCTATCTCTTTTTCCCTTTTCCATTCTGTTTTTTTTCATATATAAAGCAAGCTCAGCACAAGAAAAACAATCATTATTGTTTCCTCAAGGACAATTTCATCACTCGTCTCACGGATCTCTAACCTAGGTACCATAGAATAAATGAACAAGAGTAATCATCACATATATACGGGTCTGATGGCAAAATTCCAGATTATTTCTTAGCATACGACAAACAACAATACAATCATACAAGGTAGGTTTGAAAAGTGGATGAAGATCGTCCAACAAGACTTGACAGCCTCACAAGTCCCAAGATGTCAAGGTACCATGACTGAAAGATCATGAGAGATCTGAGAGGAATAGGAAAAGAGGAGGTCAGAGAGACGAGAGACACACATGAAAGAGAACAGTGACACCTATGGCTAGAGTTCAGCTTCCTCTAAAAATCTCCGCCATTTTTATAAACGATATAAACCGAAACTAGAACGGACCACAGTCGTGCCGTTTCATTTTATAGAACGAGAAACATGCCAATTTCGTTGCTGAGTCGTCGGCCCAAACAGAACAATTTTCATTTCTATTTCTATTTTGATCGATCCAAACGGCACGACACAACGTCCATTAACAACTAGATGAATAACAACAAGTACTTAGAAAACACCTATCAAATAATCTAAGTGTACTAACTTTTTTTCTTAAAAAAAAGTCAAGTATCGACGTGTTAAAATTTGATTTTGCCAAAAGGGCACACAAATATTAATTGGGTAACAAAGTCAACATAACGTCACATAGATGTTAACATATATATTGTCTGATTAACCATGCACCTTAAATATGTGCTAGACGTACGACTCGCGCACTGCGCGGAAAAATTAAATTTTGAAATTTTTTATTATAATAATAAAATAAGAAACGGGAAAAAGGTGGGAAAAATTTTCAAAAAAATAAGCTACAGTGATTTCACTGTAGCGTGAGCAGTGAAATCACTGTGGAAATAAACCGTATTCGAAATGTTGTAACATGATATTTGTAGGATTGGATTATTTTTACCTACGGGTTTCAGTCAAAAAGAAAAGTACTGGATTATTTTGTCTCTCTTGTTTTTCTCTTTTCAGAAAGAACCTAGAACAGATCATCAAAATAGGCAATAGATTTGGCATTATTTTCCATTTCAGAAGAGAATTTTCTTTTTACCAAGTTGACATTGTTCCATCAAAAGATGAAGTATTAAATTTTGCCACAATAATTAACTACGCTTCTTCTACGTAATGTCAAAAATTCAAACGTCACGTATATTTTGTAGTAAATGTCAAATTGATTAATTTAACTTAGCCTGCTAGACGTGTTTTTATAAACATTTCGGGTGAATTTTTAATTATTAATAGTAAATTTAAGTCTTTTCAATTTGTAATGCTTTTTGAAAGATGGTTAAATTTGACACAGAAATATTAGTATATTTTATTATTTAAAGCACTATTTATCAAATATCATAAATTAACAAAAGTCTTCTAAAAATAAAAAATAGTACAAAACAATAGGATATAAAAAATTTAAGCCGAGCAATTTTAATCAACAATTCAAACGAGATTTTCAATATTGACCTATACGCGTCTCACTAGAGATGCTTAAGAAAATTCAATTTTTTTAACATTATATCTTTGAATAAATATTAAAAAATAGAAGAATAAAATTATTAAAAAAAAATTCTCCGAAATTTTTAATATTATTGTTTACTTAAAATTTAATAATAATAATATATTGTAGTTTACTACGAAAGTTTCTAGAATTTGGGTTGACAAATGTCAATGAAAATTATAGACAAATATATAGAGGCTTGAATGAGTACTCCAAAAGATGAAAACACTGGATACTCTTGCTTATTTGGATCGTTCAATTCATCGTGATCGGTGAAAAGTAATTCTCTTTAAGTTTTGTTTTGTTTCTCAAGAAATTACTTTTTCCAATCTGAATGAGTTAAACGGATCAAATGAATTAGAGTACTAAGTGTACTCATCTTTTAAAAAACCCAAATTTCTGCCACATAGAAGCATGAAATTATTATATTTTTTACTAGCGGTTTCATTGCAATTTTGATTCATTCTAAGAGAAATTCTTTTTGGAAAAGAATACATACATTGCCACACTGAATATTCTCAAATGTATTTTTCGGTGGAAAACATTTGAAGTTTGATTTCGAATAATATAAAAAAGGAAAAAAATTAAGTAGATCTAGATTTTCTATACACTGCACTCAATTTCTATCGTCTGATTATAATTTATGGTATGAACCTCAATGCAATCAAACGGTAGAAATTAAGTGGAGTATTTATAGGGATGCCAAACGTTTATAACGATCATGTCAATTGTTTGTGTCGTTAACTATATCGTTTAAAAAACGATACATCTCTGATTGTCGTTGATCGTTTTGTTTTACAAATGTTATAAACATTAAACCGTTGATCGTTTCGCTTGTGTAAACGACAGATAAGGTCAAAACGCTTCAACAGTTTAATACTTTTTAATTGTCAAATTCATGCAGAAAACTAATTTAAATTGCTCTGAAGCTCAAATTTAAAAAACCAAATTACACAAGTAAACAATCAAATTCAAATGGAACGTAAATTAAAGAGAAACAAGCACACACACATAATTGAAATTGAGATATTCCTTAAGTTCTGATTTAACTGGTTCAATACTTTTCTTGTCCTTCATGAAATCTTCAAACTAGTCCTTGTATCACTAATATCAGTTGATGCACTAGCAGATAACCTAAACAAAGAAACAATGTTAGTAAAAGAAACAAGGATTTGTAATAAATCTAATAAATGAAGCACTAGTAGATAACTAGTTCAAGTACCTCCTGCCACTTTTTGATGAACCGCCAGCGTGCTGCTGTAAAGATTTGGAGTGTGCCTTCAAGTACTCTTCGAGCAATTCAGTCAGGCAAGTTTTAATGTTTGCAATAAACTTCTCACACTCAGTATGATGCTCAATTTAAAATAATATTCAACAACTTCCAATTTTCATCTAGGATCTAAGACATAAGGTTGAGTACTCACGAAAAAACATATGCAAGGTTGGATACTTTGTGCCACTTAGTTTTATAGTGACATCATAGAATACTTTCAAACAAGGCACCAAAGCACCCAAATTGTCCCAGTCTCTTTTAGATGGACAAAATACAAACCTACTATCAAGTGTTGAATATCTTTTAATTACCTCATTCAGCTTCAGGGCTAGCTAAAGCATCAAATATGTTGAGTTTCACCTGATTTGATCATTCCAAACAGGTGTCTTGCTCGGAGCATGTGCATCATAACAAACAAACAAAAAGAGAACTTGTAAGTACAAAGGAATTAAACAAATAAATATTGTAAGGAAGCAAATAATTGACTGAATTGTTATACCTATTTGTGGAGAGGGGAGGATAGTGAAATTGATAATTCTTTTTTTTAACGTCAACTATCATCAATATAGTGACATGTTATTGCCATGAAACTCCTAGCTCCACTAATATTAGTCCATAAATCGCTAGTGAAGCTGACTCTACAATCAACCTTGCTAAAAAAATTCATACAAATTGTTCCTTTATTTTTGAAATATTTTAATACAATCATTTCTAACGATGTTTCTTGACATTATATCAACTCTGGATTGAGGTCATGTATGAACACTCTCAGATAATGATGATCAAATCAACACATTCAAAATGATATTCATGAACTATTATCAGACCTCACATGCAATGAAGGCATAGTTAATTGATAAGTTAAAATTGAAAAAAATAAACAATAAGAAACTAATAATCAAACAATAATTAAATAATCATACCTGATGCTGAGCCAACTTGCACATCCTTTTGCAAGGAATCAGGTTTGTGCATTTTATTATTAGGCACTTTACTACAATCCTTCAATATATGATGCTTTAAGGAGTTGGTGTCTCTTTTTATTTTCCATCTTATAAGTTGCCCCACAATACATACAAAACAACATCATAAAAGCCACCAGGCTACTACATCTCTTTTGAAAAAATTCCAGTACTAAGAGGTCATAATTTGTCTAGTTTTCCTCTTTTTAGTGGATTTAGGAGCAATTTTTTTGCAACAACATCAGGGCCTTAAGTTGCAATTACATCAGCTTTAATCCTTTGGATTTCCTCTGGAGTGAAGTTTGGATCTAACCCATGCTATATCAATTCAAGTTCATAAGGAGTATAATTCAAGTACAAGTATCAGTTCAAGTGTAACAGGCAAACAAGCATTGTGTAACATAAGGAAGAGAAGCCAATTCAGGAGCCCTCAGCCAAAAAGACACAAAAGCAACAAATTACTTCTTGGCTGAGGATCCTAAATCGACTTCTCTCCCTTTTGTCATGCCAATATCATTTGAAGTAATTAACAGTAAGTATGGTAGTAAAAGTTCAAGCAATTAACAGTAAGCATGCAACTTCAACCAATCAACATAGTAAACATGCATGCAATCAACAAGTAAACAAGCATGCACAGTCTCACAAACAACAAACCAACACAGAGAGACATCCATACTCATCATCATCAGAAAGAGCAGGTTCTGCTGATAAACATTCTGGATCAGCTGTAGAAAGACAACTAATCCAACACAGCAAACCCTAGCCTACATGTAGAATCCAAAAAGAAAATAAAAGTAAGTAAAAAATTAAAAAAAATGAAATTTCTAACCTTAGTTCTTTTTTCCTTCTCTAGACAAACCTCTCTCTTTCGTTAGTTCTTTCTTTCCTTCTCTACCTCTCTATCTCTTTTTCCCTTTTCCATTCTGTTTTTTTTCATATATAAAGCAAGCTCAGCACAAGAAAAACAATCATTATTGTTTCCTCAAGGACAATTTCATCACTCGTCTCACGGATCTCTAACCTAGGTACCATAGAATAAATGAACAAGAGTAATCATCACATATATACGGGTCTGATGGCAAAATTCCAGATTATTTCTTAGCATACGACAAACAACAATACAATCATACAAGGTAGGTTTGAAAGGTGGATGAAGATCGTCCAACAAGACTTGACACCCTCACAAGTCCCAAGATGTCAAGGTACCATGACTGAAAGATCATGAGAGATCTGAGAGGAATAGGAAAAGAGGAGGTCAGAGAGACGAGAGACACACATGAAAGAGAACAGTGACACCTATGGCTAGAGTTCAGCTTCCTCTAAAAATCTCCGCCATTTTTATAAACGATATAAACCGAAACTAGAACGGACCACAGTCGTGCCGTTTCATTTTATAGAACGAGAAACATGCCAATTTCGTTGCTGAGTCGTCGGCCCAAACAGAACAATTTTCATTTCTATTTCTATTTTGATCGATCCAAACGGCACGACACAACGTCCATTAACAACTAGATGAATAACAACAAGTACTTAGAAAACACCTATCAAATAATCTAAGTGTACTAACTTTTTTTCTTAAAAAAAAGTCAAGTATCGACGTGTTAAAATTTGATTTTGCCAAAAGGGCACACAAATATTAATTGGGTAACAAAGTCAACATAACGTCACATAGATGTTAACATATATATTGTCTGATTAACCATGCACCTTAAATATGTGCTAGACGTACGACTCGCGCACCGCGCGGAAAAATTAAATTTTGAAATTTTTTATTATAATAATAAAATGTTGAAATAATAAAAAAAAATAAAAAAAGAAACGGGAAAAAGGTGGGAAAAATTTTCAAAAAAAATAAGCTACAATGATTTCACTGTAGCGTGAGCAGTGAAATCACTGTGGAAATAAACCGTATTCGAAATGTTGTAACATGATATTTGTAGGATTGGATTATTTTTACCTACGGGTTTCAGTCAAAAAGAAAAGTACTGATTATTTTGTCTCTCTTGTTTTTCTCTTTTCAGAAAGAACCTAGAACAGATCATCAAAATAGGCAATAGATTTGGCATTATTTTCCATTTCAGAAGAGAATTTTCTTTTTACCAAGTTGACATTGTTCCATCAAAAGATGAAGTATTAAATTTTGCCACAATAATTAACTACGCTTCTTCTACGTAATGTCAAAAATTCAAACGTCACGTATATTTTGTAGTAAATGTCAAATTGATTAATTTAACTTAGCCTGCTAGACGTGTTTTTATAAACATTTCGGGTGAATTTTTAATTATTAATAGTAAATTTAAGTCTTTTCAATTTGTAATGCTTTTTGAAAGATGGTTAAATTTGACACAGAAATATTAGTATATTTTATTATTTAAAGCACTATTTATCAAATATCATAAATTAACAAAAGTCTTCTAAAAATAAAAAATAGTACAAAACAATAGGATATAAAAAATTTAAGCCGAGCAATTTTAATCAACAATTCAAACGAGATTTTCAATATTGACCTATACGCGTCTCACTAGAGATGCTTAAGAAAATTCAATTTTTTTAACATTATATCTTTGAATAAATATTAAAAAATAGAAGAATAAAATTATTAATTTTATTTTTAATGAAACTCGTTCAATTTTTTGTGTAAGACTGTGGTGTTTGAGCAAGTACCGAACTTCGATCCTTGCGACTACATATCTCAAGTTTCAAAATGCAAACGGAAAATTTGAACCGTTAAAAATATTGTTCATACTAGAATTTATTTAGGAACCAAAAATTTTCGTTTTTAGATTTTTTTTAATATTTTATCAAATGGGCGAAAAATCCCATTAAATTGGAGAAGTCTGTAATAGTTAGATCAATGTATTTTTCATCCATTTGATAAAATAGTAAAAGAAATTTAAAATTTTTACTCTTTTAGTATGAACAACATTTGTAAAGATTCAGACCGACCATTTGTATTTTAATATTAGCTATATGTAATCAAGCATCATAATTTTACTCTCAAGTTCACTTTATGATCACCTTAACAATCTATATGCAAATAAAGTACGAAAAAAAACCATGTCAAATAAATTAAATATTAAAATACGGTTGAAAAATCCAAAAAAGTTAATTAAATAAAAGAAAAATATGTTAAATTCGAACAAAAATCGAGTAGAGGAAATCGTGTGTGTCCTGTAGCCGTCTGCGTTGATCTCCCTCTCGTACAGAACTGAATCTGCTGTGACAACTGACAAGTCGAGTCGGTTTGAATCTGCTATTATTTTTAGGAAAATGAGGGTTGTATTATTCTATTATAGCCGTCAGATCAATACGGAAGATCTTAAATGACTAAATGAAGGGACAGGATTTTTGATTAATCTGATCTCATTCAGTCGGGTCGGGTCACCTCCCGGTGAACGGAAGGATACACGTACCACAGGACTGGACAAGCACGGTCTGTGGGGACCACATCAATCAGCAGGAAATAATTGCTCTCTCTGGGTCCCACTGTAATCTTAAAAACTATTTACAAATACTAAAAGGAGAGAGAGAGAGAGAGAGAGAGAGAGAGAGAAAAGAGAAGAGAGTTGGATGGTTGGACCAGTCGACCGTACTAATGATTGCGCCTGGCGCGCTGTCGCCTCCAGTTCGGACAGCTGTGCCCTCGCCCCGCCGCAGGGAGCGTGCATTTCAATATTCAATCTCTTTGTGGGGCCCGCATAACAGTGACGCCAACAAATGGAAGCGTGACAGGTGGAGATTTCGTGATGTTTCGCACGGGTGTGTCACGTGACTTGGTGGATTGTTTTGCGAATTTTTTCTGTGTAACCTTTAAAAAATAATAATTACATTTATGACTCTACTTTCAAAGTTCATGCATTTGACAGTCATGACTCAATTTTTCTACGTTCAGCGTTCAGATGTGTTTTCTAAACGCACTCGTTTAAAAGTAGAGGTCATCCGAGTTTACGAAGCACAAAAATACCATGTACTTTTGAAATATGCGTTCACGTCTGAACGTGCGTCCAGACGTGTCGTTCACAACGTTGTCTGAACGCAGCGTTCAGACGCGGCATTCAAGAGCGAACGCAGATTTGAAATTTTGTATCATACTTAATCATTTTTGTCGTTTGTTTTTTCAGTGCGAACGCTGAACGCAGAAAAATAGAGTAATGACCGTCAAATGTTTGAAAATAACGTCATGTCTGTCAAATATTTGAAAATAGAATCATAAATGTAATTCTCGTTTTTTTTAAAGACCAAACAGTAAACAAATTCATTGTTCTGCCGTGTATGACCTTGATCGGTTCGCTTTCTCTGCGAATAGTAATATCTTTTGGGCCGTCAATTTTTTTTAACTATTGAAACTTGAAAATGAACTCTTTTTTTTATTCATTGTCGCTAGACTTACGACACACACTCACAAACAAATCAGAAAATAAATTTGAAAAATCTTCCTAGAAGTAGTCCCTAGCAGAGCTTGAATCACAGACCTCCACCATAGAGGTCTTATGCCTCACCACTACACTAAATAGAATTTGACACTTGAAAATGAACCTTACTCAAAAAGAGAGAGAAAAAAGAGGGACTTGGAAATGAACCCCTTGTAATACGATAAAGAAAATGAACCAGTTTGAACGCTACAAGGTGTTTGGTGTTTTTTCTACGGTATTATTGGTTTGACGGATGGGAGCTCCAGTTTGGATTCATAAATAAATGCTGTTCACGACTCGGTTTCTCTTGAATTTAATGTCTGTGTGACGGGGCATGTGATGTTGGCATGTAACAATTGGTATCGCCTGATCTACATGATGATTGATGACAGATAGGTTACAGGGAATAAGGTGTCATGTGACGGTTTGCTTGATGTGTTAATTGTCGATTCGATATTTGATATCGATTATTAATATCGATATTATCATGCACAATTAGTTGAGTTATTATGCATGTTATTTTTTTTTACTGAAATAATTATATATACTATTTGAATTATTATGCACATTATTTTGTTAACATTCATAATAATTTTTTTATTAAAAAAATAACATGAAATAACATACATAATAACTCAAATAATGTGCATAGTGACTCAACTAAATGTGCATAATAACATCGGTATCGATAGTCGATATCAAATGTGGTATCTACGAAACATTATCCTATATTTATGTCTTCAGCAAAGCTTCAATTTCATACTTATATTTGTATCATTTATCTTATTATCTAGTACTTTCTTAACAAAAATTCAATGAACTTATCACTGTTCTTATATTGTAGAATACAGTTATAAGTTTACCTAAATTACACAGCATAAGGAGAGTTGAGTTAAAAGATTTTTCACCTGTGTCATCTAATTGCAATAATAAAAAATAAGGCAAAAATTTGGATACTAAAAAAGATTGATACACTGAGTACACGGGCTAACATGAACCGTTCAATTCATCGAGATTGATGAAAATGATTCCTTAGAAAATGAACAAAAGTTAAAGTGAATCAATTTTCACCAATCGCGATGAATTAGACGTCTGGATGGGCTGAAGTACCCATTTGAAATATCCAAATTTTTACAAAAAAAAACAATAAATATTTTGTAAAGAAAAAGAAAGAGTAGGCAGTCTTTTTCCTTTAAACAGAAAGAATGATAAATTTTATAGTTTCTTTTAAATTTAAAGGAATGATAAGAATCTACTGTTGCTTTAATTGCCATAGCAGTTACTAAAAAACGATTATTATTGAAAGACTGATACAAAATAATTAAATATATTGTTGGCATAGGAATTACCGTTCTTTCTATTCAATCGAAAAAGTTACACTCTTTCCTATTTCTTTACAAATTAATTAATTAATTAATTTATAGTAATAAAAAACTGCAGGTAATTGCATCCATCCATTCAATTTTATCCTCCTTTTGAATTTAATTATGCTCCATCTTGTCAATTTTAAATTAATTATATGAAGAAACTTTTCCACGTGGTTAATCATATTGATTTTAAAATAAGAGATTATGATTTTTGGAAAGACCGATCAAAAGATAAAAATAATATATTTTGACACTGCTGCTGAAAATAACTTATGAAATTTATTGCGTATAAATATAATATGTTGATTCCAGGCCTATCACTTTTATGTTTGCCATACGACAATGTACGCATTTATTATAGTGTAAGAGATAATTGGACATTTGGCAACACAATTGGAAATATGGTTTCTATTACAGAAGATCCCGCTATCGAATAACAAATTATGTTGGGTTGTTGGCTTGAACGCTCCCGATTGGTTGAGCTTGTAAACTTAGACTTAGGAACCTATAAATACTTGTAATTGTATAATGGAAAAAAACTGAGCTCATTACACAATTCAATTCACTCTCTCTCATCTCGATCTTCTTCTTCTTTCTCTCTATCTCTCTCTCTTCCTCTTTATCAATCTCATCTAGATCTAAATCTAAGAGATTTTATGGTATCAGAGCCATGACTACTGTGTCTAATGGCGATCCCCTTCAGTCTCCTACTACCTCAACCTTCATCTCTCCTTCTCAGTCTTCTTCTGATTCAGTCGTGATAATCTCAATTCCTATTGCGACGAAACTCACCACATCAAACTATCTCGCCTGGCAAGCTCAAGTTCTCCCTATTATACATGGCTACAATCTCTCACGATTCATTGAATCACCTCCTCCTAATACAACTATTACCTCTCCCTCTGGTCAATTTGAGATCAATCAAAGCTATCTCCATTGGAGACGTCAAGATCAACTTCTACTAGGCTGGATCAGATCTTCTTTATCTGATTCAGTTCAAGCGCAAGTTGTATCTTGCTTAACGACCTTAGAGCTCTAGATCACTCTTCAGAAACAGTTTGCATCATCCTCAAGCTCACGAAGATTTGAACTCAGGCGTCAAATTCAGTCTTGTCAGAAGGGATTTTCATCCTGTACTGAATATCTCAACAATCTTCGTCGTCTTGCTGATGAATTAGCCTTTGTAGGAGCTCTAATTTCTGATGAAGAACCGGTGATGCAAGCTGTTCAAGGTCTAGGAACTGATTACAATCCAGTAGTTGTAGCTGTCAATGCTGCAGCTCATCACAATCCATTCAGTTTCTCAGATCTCCATGGTCTACTCACTAGCCATGAAGCACTTCTCAAAAGCCAGTTGCCTACCTCAACTCTTCCTTCAGCCTTTCTCACCAGCAACAACACCAATTTTCCAACAATTTTCTATACAAATAGTGGACCTAGGAACAACTACAGACCTAGATCTAATCCCCCTCTCTACAATAACTCTGCACCTCTACTCCCTAACCCTGACACAAACACCTTTATACCATCAATCAGACCTAATACTACTACAACTACTCAAAACAGCTCTCTAGCCTTTAGATCTCAAATTTCTTGTCAGATCTGCTTCAAGCCAGGTCATACTGCCAAATTGTGCTATAGAAGATACAATCAGGATCCTGAGTAGCAACCTAATCCCATATTTCAAGCATACACTGCTCAAACTGCACTTCCAAAACCTCAGCAAGTGCCACCTGCTTCCTCAACTCCTCAAGTGACTAATACCACCAGGGTGCTTGACTCTGAAGCAAACAACCATGTCACCACTGACTTAAACAATCTGTCAAGATTCTTTGAGTACTCAGGACCTAACAAGCTTCTCACTGGTAATGGTTATGGCCTAACTATCACTCACATTGGTTCAGTTGTACTCACAGTGCCAGGAATCTCAGTTAAACTGCACAATGTGCTCTATGTGCCTAACTTCTCAACAAATCTCATCAGTATCTCAAAATTGCTTCATGATAATCCTAGTTTATCTATTAATTTCTCTTTTTCTTCTTGTTTGCTCAAGGATCTGCATCAACAGACACCACCTCTCCAAATACTAAACTCAAATGGATTGTTCATTCTTCATTTGAAGTCATTACCTCAAGCCTTTCATGGAATTAGAGCATCACCTAGCATTTGGCATGCAAGATTTTGTCACCCCTCCACTGCTATCACTAATCAAATAGTTAATTCCTATAAATTACCTTATAATAAAGAACAAATGTCAAGTTGTCTTGACTGTATTCAAGTTAAGTCTCATAGATTACCATTTTACCCTTCTGTTAGTACTTCTTCTTCTCCTTTGCAACTGGTACGTCCACTCTGATGTGTGGGGCCCTTGTTCAGTTGTATCAAATAATGGATTCCAATACTATGTGACCTTTATAGATGATTTTCTAGATTTACTTGGATTTATTTCATGAAGCATAATAGTGAAGTTACACATATCTTTTCTCATTTTAAAGAACAAGTTGAGAATGTTTTAGGCAAAACCATTAAAACGTTGGGAACTGATGGTGGTACGGAATACAAACCAATTACAACTCAATTTCCTCAGCTGATTCATCAGACAACCTGCCCTTACACCCCTTAGCAGAATGGTGCTGCTGAGAGAAAGCACATGCACATCATTGAGCTTGCCCTTGCTACAATGGCACATGCAGCTATACCTCAACAGTACTGGGATGAAGATTTTGCAAGTGTGACTCATAAATAGGTTACCATCACAACACAACATCCCTTACAAAGTTCTTTTCAACAAAGACCCTGATTACACTCTACTGAAGGTGCTTGGTTGCCTTTGCTTCCCTCTCACCAAACCCTACAACACTAGCAAACTTGAACTCAGATCAGTGCCATGTGTTTTCATGGGTTATGCCTTGTCTCAAAAAGGTTACAAGTGCTTACATTTACCCACAAACAAACTATATATATCCAGGCATGTTCAATTTGAGGAGACAATTTTCCCTTTTAAACAAAATTCAAATCCCTTACACCCTTCTGAGTCTCAACTACCTTCAGCAACTATTCAACTACCTCTACTCACATCTTCTTCTCTCTCTTCTTCAACACCACCTGACATCCCCTCAACATCACCCCTACACACCACTTCATCTCTCCATGATACCTACCTCACCAATTTCACAACAAGATCATGTGCCAAGCTCCTCAAACTCACTGTTATCAACCCAGCTCCCTCTCACACAATGGTGACTAGAACTAAAGATAACTCAAGGAAATCCAAGGTGTTCAATGACTATGTGGCATATTTGGCTTCTCTAGAATCTGAGCCCACTTGTTTCTCTCAAACCAAACTGTCTCCTCACTGGCGTGCTGCTATGGCAACTAAAATAGAAGCCTTGGCAACCAACAACACTTGGACACTTGTCACTTTACCTGAAGGTCACAAAGCAATTAGGTGCAAGTGGGTTTATAAACTCAAAAGAAAGCCAGATGGCATAATTGATAAGTACAAAGCTCGATTGGTGGCAAAGGGCTTCAACCAAATTGAGGGCATTGATTTCTTTGACACTTTTAGCCCTGTGGTCATACCAACCACAATAAGAGTCATACTCTCTTTAGCCCTATCTTCTAACTGGCCTATTAGACAACTTGATGTTCACAATGTATTTTTACATGGGGATTTGCTGGAGCAAGTATACATGTCTTAGCCTCAAGGCTTTGTTGATGAAACCTTTCCAGACCATGTATGTCTTCTCAACAAGTCCCTTTATGGGTTAAAGCAAGCACCTCGTGCTTGGTTTCACAAACTCAGTACCACTCTTGTGAATATTGGGTTTAAAGCTTCTGCATTTGACCCTTTTCTTTTTGTACTCCATGCTTCAACACATGTCATTCTCATCCTGGTCTATGTCGATGACATTATCATCACAGGGAGTGATCAGACAGCAGTACAATCTTGCATTGATCAAATGGGTTCTCAATTTGCTATGAAAGACCTAGGAACACTTCACTACTTCCTTGGCATTGAAGCAAAATTTTCTGACAAAGGGCTCACACTCACTCAAACCAAGTATGTTATGGACCTTCTAACAAAGGTTAACATGATCTCAGCCAAACCATGTCTTACTCTTATGGCAGTTGGTACCACAATTTCAAAAGATGATGGTCCCTTGTTTGAAGACCCACAATTATACAGAAGTGTGATTGGTGCACTGCAGTATGCCACTTTGACAAGGCCTGACATTAGTTTTGCAGTCAATAAACTCTCCCAATACATGCATCATCCAATCATCCCTCATTGGAATGCAGCAAAACGAATACTCAGATACCTTTGTGGAACTTTGCATCATGGTCTTCACATCACCAAGAAATCCACAAACCAAATTCATGCCTTCAGTGATTCTGATTGGGCAGGCAACTTGGATGACAGGCGCTCTACTTCAGGTTTTTGCAATTTTCTTGGTAACAATATGATCTCGTGGTGTGCCAAGAAGCAACCAACTGTTGCTCATTCCAACATTGAAGCTGAGTATCGCAGCCTAGCTCTTGCTTCCACTAAGGTGATGTGGCTTCGCAACCTTCTTCAAGAACTCACAGTCACCAATCTGCAAACACCAATTCTCTGGTGTGATAACATTGGAGCTACTTTTCTAGCTTTCAACCCTCAATTTCATGCTCGTACCAAGCATATCGAGATTGATTATCACCTGGTACGAGAATAGGTACAGGATCAACGATTGAAAGTGAGATTTCTTTGTTCCGCCGATCAGGTGGCTGATTGCATGACCAAACCCTTGCCGTTGCATCGTTTCAACTTCCTACGAGACAAGCTCACTGTGATTGACATCACATTGGCATGAGGGGGTGTGTAAGAGATAATTGGGCATTTGGCAACACAATTGGAAATATGATTTCTGTCACAAAAGATCCTGCTATCAAATAACAAATTCTGTTGGGCTGTTGGCTTTGAACACTCCCGATTGGTTGAGCTTGTAAACTTAGACTTAGGAACCTATAAATACTTGTAATTGTATAATGAAAAAAAAACTGAGCTCATTACACAATTCAATTCACTCTATCTCATCTCGTCTTCTTCTTCTTTCTCTCTATCTCTCTCTCTCTTCCTCTCTATCAATCTTATCTAGATCTAAATCTAAGAGATTTTATATAGAATTCATTGATAGAGAAATACAAACATTAATAACACACAATACTTCATCATTTATACTATCTAATAAAGCATCTAAACAATGGATGCGTCAATTTTATCTTTGATCTTACTTTTCTCTTTGGACAAAAATACTCATCTCATTTGTAAAAACACTTCTCCAAACCAAATATTGTTAATGCAACTAAATGACATGAACACATAATATTGAATATGTGTCGAATAATTCACAAAAATGTGATAAACGCAAAAATAGTATTCGAGCAATACGCAAGTTAAATGACATTTTTAGTTCATAATATCTCTAATTGCTTGGCACATGTACGATTGTTGACTCTAATTAAGTTCCCCACATTTTTCTGTATGTGTTTATTCCATTGCAAATTCCAGCTCGATCAGTTGCATTTGTACACATGTAAATAAATAAATAAATAATTGAAATAATTAAATCTCATTATTCATTAAACATGAATAATTCCGCGATTTTCCAAAAGGAAATTTTTATTTCTGCTGACCACGCAATAATTTGTAATTAAAGGGTAAAACATTGCAATAATTATAATTTTCTCATTAAGCATGATTGAATTTAATAATTTTCCAAAACCATTTCTATTTTCTGCTAAGCACGCAATAGTTTGCAATGACTTGATAAGCGACGACAAGGAAAACAAAATTATGATTATATCGCCAATCATATAATGTATAATAATTGCACGGGACAGTGTTATTTTTTAATTGCATGGCATGCATTTTTTTTATTTAATTTAACAAGTTCAAGAGTTGAATTAGAAGTTATATGATTTCACATCATTGATTTCGGTTAAGAAAATCTTCTCTTTTTATTTCTCAATAAATTCCGGTTGAATTATTTTAGTTGCTAATGCGTTTAGAAAACATCATTACAATTAATTAACTATTATTTGTCAATGGCAAAACCGTGATTGTTTTTTCTACCTATTAATTTTGTTACTTATTTATGGATGATAAAACAGTGCAATAAAAAAAACCAACATGTGAACTATCGTTCAAGCAAAATTATTCTCAACTGACATGTACGAATGTTATATAAAACCTTTCAAAATTTTTAAATGTATTTCCACCTTTTTAATTTTCTTTTTGAACGGTCCTAAATAAATTAAAGCATTCGCAGATATGGATAATAAGGTTTATTTTTTCAGTCATGGCAGTCCGTTTTTTTCAATTTTGTTGCAAAAATTCAGAACTAAATATTTTAAAAAACCCACACATAATTATTAAACCTCAATCACTAATTATAAAATAAACAATTACAAAATATTAGTGCATGTTCATATATTATTTTAAAATAGTCTATTATCAAATTTCTTATAGTTAGTATTATTGGATTATGTAACAAGGGTTGTTAACGTCACACTATTGAAATTTTCAACCGCATACAAAATTTATAATCTTTACATATAATCCTCACAATTATAAAGAATTTATTATAATCAATAATTGCTTTCAGTCTAGTGACAAAAGAGCAATAAGTTTTCAATGAAGATCCCGAATTTGAAATTCAGTAAAAATCAAAGATCACCGAAAAAATCTAAATCACTTTAATAATATTTAAAAACAAATATCATTCGTCCATTCTCAAAAAAAAATAAAAAGAGTTTATTATAAGGAAAAAACTTGGATACTCCACTAGTTGGATACATCTAGGTACACCTGCTAGTAGTGATTGGTGAAATTGAATCTTTGAAATTAAAAAAGTGAAACAATTATATATTATTACAAAATGAATTGTATGTAATTGATAAAATTGAATTCACTGAATACTCCGGTGAAATATGCAAGTCTTTGACTTATTATAATCCTCATAACAAATGATTAACACACAAATAATGATTCGTATTCTCTGGAATGGACATAAATTTCCGAGTGGTTTGTTTTGGAATCAGTTGGATGTTTTTTTATGTTTTATTTTTCGTAGATTTACAACACACACTTACGAATAAATTATAAAATAAATTTAGAGATTTTATGTCTCACCATTACACTAGATAGAATTTGACATAATTAGTCGGATGATATATTTACGTTTTATAGTGAGAATTTAATGACATTAAATTTAAAATGCACTACTGATACTGGAATAATCTAAAAGTTTTGACTAACACCTCGTAATAAATGAAAATAATGTCATTTCCATATTTCAAAGATAAATCATAAATGAGTAGAAATGTAGAATGGCTCAACATACATAAGTTGACGTACTCTTAACAAAAAAAGAAAGTCAAATACCATTAAAATTAGAATTAGATAGATCATGTTTTATATTTCAAATAAATTATTCATCAAAAGATCTCCATATAATTAAGAGTACGTCAACTACATACATGCATTAAGCCTTTCTACTAGTTTATTTCAAATTGTGAAATGACATAATTTTCTTTGTCTATTAGATGTTGACCAGAATTATTAAATAACTCAGGTATATTCAATTGTATTTTAATGTGTTGGTTTAGTGAAAGCTATTCCAATAATTTGTTACCGAATATTCGAACTATTTGACATTTTAATTAATTGTATAGCATGTATAACAACGTACTTTGTTGTACGTATCGATTGCGTATCAATGAAGCGTATCGTCAGAACATTTTTCATAATAATAATAATAATAATAATAATAACAATAATAATAATAATAATAATAATAATAATAATAATAATAATAATAATAATAATAATAATAACGACAACAACAATAATATTAGAAAAAATTGGATATATAGGTGATGAATATATTGAATATTCTCAATCGTTTCAGACTGTTCGATTTTGATGTATGACACAAACTTTTATACTTTTAAATATCTAAAGTTCTGAACGGTCGGAGAGTGACCGATTGTATCTAGTGTTTAAATGTTTAGAGTATCCAAGTTTTCTCCTCCTCCTCCTCTTATTATTATTATGACAAAGACTTGCATACTCCGTCGGAGTATTCAGTGCATCCAACTCCACTAATCACATTCATTCTATTTTATAATAATACATAATAGTTTTACTTTTTCAATTCCTTAGATTGAATTCCATCAATCACCACTAGCCGTAGTACGCAGATGTACTCAATTAGTGGAGCACCTAAGCTTTTTTCCTATTACTATTTCAATTTCATTATTGTACAAAATCAAATTGAAAAAATCGAAGAAAACAAGTAGTTGGTGTTGAGTGGGGTAAAACAATTAAAAGCACTTATTAGTTTTTTCCTTGAAGAAAACTTGTCGCTTAAATTTTTGGGGTGCAAGGAAAGTACCTTCAGAAGCTTCTTTTGAATTCTTCCCTTCCATCAGGTTTCTGCAATTAAATATTTAAATTCAAGTAATAATGAATTAATTTGGGAAGGGGCAATAAAGTAAATATAAGCATCAAGTATGATGTGACAGGATCAATGATTCATTTAAATATCTGGATAAAAAAATTGCTCACAACAATTATTTTTTAAAGTTGTCATTTAAATATTGGTCAATGACAGTATTTTTTCGAAGCTACGACACTTAGTTTTGTAAAAATAAAAAAATAAATACTATATAATTTATAGAACTGGAGGTAATTCCAATTTTTCATAGGAAATGTTGATTAAGTTTTAATTTTCAGAAGATTTTCTTATTCCGGATTTTTTTATTTTATCCAAAAGCTTATTTTCAATACATACTGTCAGGAGCGGATTCAGAATTTCTGTCAGAGGAAGCAAGATTTATAATTTTTTTAGGGGCAGAATGAGATACATTTAAAAAATAAAATTATAAACATATTTATCAAAACTTTTTTTTGGCAAATTATATAAGTATACAAGATATATTTTGTAAAAAAATTTTATGAAGGGGCGGCTGCCCCCACCTAGCTCCGCCATTGCGTACTGTATTAAAATAAAACCAAAGCTAAGAGGTGAATGATATACATTTTACATATGAAATACTAAACGAGAAAAAGTAGTCATTCTATATATTAAAATTTGCACGACATATATTATAATTTACTACAACTGACGATCGCTATTATTAATAGTGAAATTCAAGTTGATCTTGTCCATAACAAAAAATATCCTAACAATTTCAACAAAAGTATAAAAATTTGTCATTTTACTAATTATCTCATACAAAAGAAAAAAAATGAAATTTGATTTATTAGTATATACGAACAGACAAATAAATAAATAATAAATATAAACGGTTCGACTGCGTTTAATATCGCTAAAAATTGCTAAAAATATATAGAAATGTTAACTACAACTTGATTGAACTTGAGGAAATAACAAAGTTAAATATTTCTCCACAACAGGAATCAAGAATGTAATATTTGTTTAAAAATTTGGAGACATATTAACCGAAGACACTTCAATAAATTCCCCTTTAGATATTTGAAGATAATTGTAAAGGTATTAAATTTGAAGACTTATTGTTATCTAGTACATGAAATTGATTGTACTTCAACTCCAAATGCATATAACGATCAACATGATTGACACATAAATATGTCATTAGAAATAACGACCTTACTGTTCATTAAAAAGGTAGTCTTTATTTAAACGAACCAATCACTAAAGTACTATTAATTTACAAAATTATATACATAAAGTTCTGAAAAAAAAAATTCCTAATAAATGTTTAATTTAAAAAAATTATATACATAAAATTCTTAAAATAAAAGAATACCTAATAAATGTTGAAAGTTTGGGTCTACAAAAAAAGTGCAATGCAGATAAAAATCCACCAATTATGAGATACATGTGTAAACTCACCGTAGATAGAAAGCATTTCTGATTATGATATCAGTTATCAAAAGACCGCATCCCAAATTACACGAGGCAACTTCGGCTTTCGCTTTCTGAAAAAGATTGGAGGTGTTATTTACAAAAAAGGGAAAAGAAAAATAAAGAAAAGATATAGGACTCCAATGATAGTTCGCATTATTGCCTGTTCACGCCTTTTCTGTTTCAAACAATAAAACAAATATTTTAAGAAAAATAATTAAAAAAGCAATTAAAAACCAACTCACGTGCACCTGGTCAACCCGTTGTCGGTCAAAGACTCAAAGTGCCCGTTTCACACGGATCCGGATCCTCTCTCCATTCTCTATAAGAACCCCTCAGACCCATTATTTTTTCTCTCTCCTTCCTCTTCGACACTTATCTCTCCCGTTTTATTTCACTTTCTACCTCTCTAATGGAGTTAGGTTTAAGCTTAGGCGACTCACAAAGAGGTTTATTGGATGCTGATAAGGAGCTTGTTCTAAGCCTCGGAGTCGGATCTGGGAAAAGAGAACTGATTCGAGAGAGAGAGATTCAACCGGAGGTTGCTCCCCGGTCTGGTGAGCCGCCGGTGCATCTCAGCCTCCTTCCTCGCAACTTCTCTTGGCCTATCAACAACCCAAACAGTAAAACCTTTTCCTCCAAATCTCATCCCAAGTTGTAACAACTCAAGGTTCCAAAAATGAAAAAGAAACTGATATTTTAATAACTGTTATGTAGGGATTCCAGATGTTTCAGTGAGAGGCTTCGATGTGAACCAGGCGGTGTCAGATGAAGAGATTGAAGACGGCACGGCACTATCTTCTTCTCCCAACAGCGCTGTGTCGTCCTTCCAAATGGATTTCTCTGCACGCCGAGGCGCTGCTGCCATGACCAGTGGCGGTACATCGGGTGGAAACGGAGAACCGGAGAGGAAAGGTGCCGAGGGGTCACATTCTCGGGCAAGTGACGATGATGAGACTGGTTCTTCGAGGAAAAAGCTCCGCCTTTCCAAGGATCAGTCGGCGTTTCTCGAAGAAAGCTTCAAGGAGCACAATACACTCAATCCTGTATGTTGCCTAAATGTATTTCTGTTCTTTTTTTTTCATCAATTATCAATTACGAAGATAAAATATATTTTTTTGATTTGGTTTGGTTTTTGTTTTTGTTTTTTGAAAATAAATTGAAAAAATCAGAAACAGAAGCTGGCGTTGGCGAAGCAACTGAACCTTCGGCCAAGGCAAGTGGAGGTCTGGTTCCAGAACAGAAGGGCCAGGTATTGCAGTTGATTAATTAATCAATTAATTAAGAAGATTGATTAAGCATTAAACGTGTTAATTAATTGAGTTTAATTAATTCATTAGATAATTAATTGCTAGATACGGTTACAGGGTTCCATGCCTATTTAATTCTGGTGTGTTGTCTTAGGAAAGGGGATAACAATTAACAAGTTAACAACCACCGCTGCTGTTTGTCGCCAACTAAAATAAAACCCTCTTTTCTGGGGGACCTTTGTGTGTGTTGGTCACATGTCTACGCTACAATTCTCTCTTCTTCCAGTCTGAACCCTTGTTCTTGGAAATTTACCGTTGAAGATAATTATTGTGGACTTGTAATCTGATGTATGTATTTTCTTTTTCAGGACCAAGTTGAAGCAGACGGAGGTCGATTGCGAGTACTTGAAACGATGTTGTGAGACTCTGACGGAGGAGAACCGGCGCTTGCAAAAGGAGTTGGCAGAGCTGCGTGCGTTGAAAACTGCTCACCCGTTTTACATGCATTTACCAGCTACCACCCTGTCGATGTGTCCTTCATGTGAGCGTGTCGCCTCCAGTGCTACGTCGTCATCATCAGTTGTCGGTGCTGGGGCCGTGTCAAATCCTGCATCTGCTTCTGCTGGGGTATCTGACCATCGGCCTAACTCGTTTGCAGCATTGTTTAATCGGCCCCGTAGTGGCTATCCGTTCGCAGCGCCACCTTCTAGCTCTTGAGGTTTACTAGCCTGGTCTTGTTCTGTAAATAATCTAATTGCTTTGTTGGTTTTACTTGGAGCTATTGGAAAATGGGTTCCTTTCTTTTTCTTTTTCATTTGTTTTCTATTTGTTCATTTTAGGCTTGAATTGCATCCAGCATACAAAATTGCTTGAATGACTGGGACGCGGAGAACTAGAAAATGCCGAAGAATTCTCATTTTAATTGATAATTTGAAAGGTGGATAGAAGTTGGTGATTTTTTCTTTGGATACTGTTTTTTTTTTTTTGATATCTAGTGTCATTAGTTTGTTAAAAAAAAAAAGCTTCCTTATTTTGGAGTCTTTCATAAAATGGTAATGGCAAAGCCATTTTGAGCAGCTTTTAGAAGCTTTTCACTTTGTTGGTTTCTCCAATCTTTTAAAGGAACCCACCACAGGTGAGGGATTAGAGGGGAACATCAGAAACTTGATCCATGATTAAAGCGCATAGTTAGAAATAAACAACTGAAGATGAGCATAATTTGCTGCTGCTTTGGTAAAATGATAATAATAATGATGATTTCTAACACTTCTAAGAAGAATTGGCGATTCAATCCGTAGTGCTAAGAATCAGATCTGGTACTATGTGGGATGGTGTAGCGCAATATTTTGGACCGTCCGATGTTTACTGATTGCATCAAAATTTGTGTCAAAGTATAACGATCTCTCTGATTTTCACTGTTGACGGTCGATTCGGACTGTCCATTTGCTCTAGTGTCCTACGGCGCTACAGCAGATTCGTTCATTTTTTTGGATTTTTTGGAAATAAAAGCAAATCCTTTTCGACTCTGATCCGGGCAAATTTAGACACTTTGCTGTGTGAAGCGTGAGAAAGGACCAAAAAGCCCAAGTGTTGATTTTTTGCTTAGAACAAATTTGCAAATAAAAAACTTGAAAGCAATGTTATGGCATATCTGAAACTTTTTTCTTGTAAATTAATTGACAAACTCCAGAGTAAATTTGAACTTGTAGTGTGAAACTTGTTTAAATTCAAAGTTATATATGATTTAAATTATTGACTAGAATCTAAGGACGACTTCACAAGATGGCATGCAGACAAACATGCAAGTTTATAATGAACTTGCGCCGAATCAATTTAAATAAAAGAATTGTTCACTATACACTGTTATTGAATTGAAAAATGATCCGTCATTATTATGAATGTTATTTTGTACTGAAAAAATTATTATATATGTCAATAACATAATATGCATAACTATTACTTAGTGTAAATAACATGAATAATAACTCTTTAAATTGGAGAGCGACACGCGCATCAATGATTTGATTGATATATATCTCCCTATTGAATTTACTGTGTTTTTAATTTTAATCATAGATGTTCTACATCAGAGTTGGAAGGTCAATATCATTTGTGCTAAGTCAACAGTTCCATTTACTGTGTTCTTAATTAATTATGTTTTATGACCATTGTTTGTTAATTGTTATGACGAATTCAAAGTCTTAGTCTTGCAAATCTTCTTGCCGTGGTCGCTCTAACAGAATCTCTTTCAAAAGCAAGGATTAGACGGTTTAATTAAAAGAAAGCTTTTTGCAGCTTGCTATTGGTGACAGCCTGACAGGGGAAGGGCTTCCTCTGCCGCGCGGTACCGACGGACCGTCTAGATTTACTGCGCTGTCAGCTACGGACGGCTCAGATTTGATTCAGAAGATCTGATATTATAAAGTTTAGCTTGCACGAATCTTGATGCAAATTAAAGTTCGAAATTTACTGCGCGGCACGCACAGTGACGATGCCGCGCGGTAGAAGATCTCGTTCCGCCTGACAGGTATATAAAAGTTGACCATAGTTTTCAACAGTTGCTTCCTTAAGCTTCTACAGTATATAAGACGTATAAATAGTTGTTGCAGCCTTGCAGGACTTATGAAAGTTGCATGCTTTTCTTTTTACAAAATCTCCATGAAAGAAATCTTTATACTAAACATCAGTTTGGTGTTATTGTTGGCACCTACCTAGTAGTAGTCTATATATATATATATATATACATATATATATATATACTTTGTACAAAAATAACAAAGGTTACCTTGTCTCTTCGGATATAGTCGTATTATTTGCACCCTTTAGGGGAAAAAAAAGTGCAAAAGCTGAAAAAGGTCGTCTCAAATTTAGACTTGCTCCAAAATTTTAGGCTAAGGTGCAACGTGTACAACAAATTGAAGTTTTATTCGACTTGGTCTGATGAGATGACAAATGAGTCAACGCCACTCGATTAAACACATGAATCCCTCCGCAGACGAATGCTGTTAGGATGATATGTTTCTTTATTTTTCAAGATGCAGTTTGAGTAAAAGTAAAACCTAATTTGGGTCGGTTTCAAGGATCTCACCTCACATTATTTTCCCTATTTGTGGGTAACAACATGACAGCTTTTATGCAGCCTGAATCATGATCACATGTATACTATTCCTTGCTTCGTTTATTCAAAGAAAGTAGAATTATATGTTGTAGATATTGCCGGAAATAGGAGAAAATAGCACCAGTACTATTTCAAATCCGAAACTGCCTTATAACGTGTACCGCAGTAGAGTGGACCGTTCGATCTTCTTTGATTGCATCAATGTTCGTGCCAAAATTGAAAGACCCCATGATTTCGTCGCTAGAGGTCAATATGGACCGTCCGTACTGCGCTATACCGTGTTGTGCAATAGCAGATTTGGAATTTCAGTATTTCACGTTATGAAGATAACAAGTATTACGGATTTACGGGTCGGTTTGATGAATATTTCAGGAATTGAATCAGAAAAATAATCAGAAAAAGTAACAGTAAAGAATAACTACAACTCGAATAATGCACAATACTGCGTTATTCAGCATTATAACGAGCAAAAGTACATCATAATTATATAAACATAAACTAGTAATCGTGCCCGTGCACAATCATGGGAGGAGATTTTGTAGTAGAAAAAAAGATTAATAAAGTATTATTTCATACAACCGGCGGAGTGGCATCGTGCACATAGCATGGAGCGTGGAGCGGGAAGCGTGAAGCGTGAAGCATGAAACATGAAACATGAAGCGGGAAGTGTGAAGCATCGAGCGGGCAATGGCAAGCAATTGGAGCGTGAAGCATGAAGTGTGAAGCAGAGCGGGACGCATGAAGCATGAAGCGTGAGGCTTGAAGCATGCAGCGTAGAGCGTGAAGTGAGCAGCATAAAGCAATTAGAGTGTGAAGCGGCGGAGCCGCGTCCTGTGGCTTGCAGCGGCATCATGAGGCTTGGAGCGTGAAGAGTGTAGCGTGAAGCGGCCTCATACATCATGCGTCATGCACCGTCTTTTGTTAAGCATCATGCATCTTGCAAGCTTGCAACTTGCGTTATGCGGCTTGCGTTATGTGTCATGCATCATGCATAATGCACCGTATTATGTCATGCGCCATGCGGCTTGCAGCGTCATGCGTCTTGAACAATGCGCGCCCGTGAATAGTGTTGCTTGCGCCTTGAACATTGTGTCTTGTGTCATGCGTCATGCGTCATGCGTCAAGCATCTTGATCAATGTGTCTTGCATCAATCGGCGAGCGTCTTGAACGACACATCACGCATCACACGTCATGCGTTGCTTGTCAATAGATTGTAGCCTCTTTCGTCATGCGTCTTGCGTCATGCGTCATGCGTCATGCGTCAAGCGTATTGAACAATGTGTCTTGTGTGTTGCATCACGCGACAACGTCTTGAACAATGCGTCACGCGTCTTTGTCATGCTTCATGCGTCACGCGTCATGCGTCATGCCTCACGCTTCATGCGTTATGTGTCTTGCGTCATGCGTCTTGCAGCTTGTATCATACGTCATGCGTCTTGTAGCTTGTGTTACACTTCATGCGTCTTGTGTCTTGCACCATCTTGTGTCATGTGTTATGAATCATGTGTCTTGCGTCATGCATCATACATCTTGTGTCATGCGTCAAGCGTCTTGAACAATGCATCTTGTGTCTTGCATCATGCGACGAGCATCTTGAACAATGCGTGACACATCACCCGTCTTGCGGCATGCGTCATGCGTCATGCTTCTTACATCATGCTTCGTGCGTCATGCGTCGTGCATCATGTGTCTTGTGTCATGCGTCAAAAGTCTTGAACAATGTGTCTTGCGTCTTGCATCACGTGGTTAGCATCTTGAACAATGTGGTTTGCATAACGCGTCATGCGTCTTGCGTCATGTTTCATGCGTCGTCATGCGTTATGGGTCATGCGTCATGCGTCATGCGTCTTGTGTGATGCTTCATGCGTCATGTGTAAATAGATTGCAATGTCTTGCGTATTTCATCATACTTGCGGCTTGCATCATGCGTCATGCGTAACTCAATAATGTACAAGGAGATGGTATGATGAACTTTTTTTACAAGTTTCTTTTCTCTTTTTGAGACCATATTTATCATTATCATTATCATTATCATGCTGCAAACAATTCAAGTACCCAAATATTTCTATTTTCCCCTAACCGCAGACAGCTTCTTTTCTATTACAACCTTATAAAAGTATCATTTCCTAAATTTGGTACTTTTCAGTCTGATTCTTTACTGCATTGTGTGTTTAAAATTGGTCTCAGAACCAAACTGTTATGCAATCCATTTGAAACACAAGTATCTCTATGAGATCTGAGTAGTACTGCACTAGAATCTGAAGGTGCTTTCCTTCTGTATAGATTTACTTGTAAACATACATGTCAATGATAGAAAATGAATAAATGCCATTCTGTAAGGTGGGCGTTTTGGATTGTATGATTGCATTTTGTTTTAATTTTGTAATAATCATGTATGGAAAGGAAAAATTGCCTCCGACAGATTCACGGCTGAGACCAGACCAACGATACTTAGAGAATGGCGAGTATGATCGAATCAATGCTGAGAAGCTGCAGTTAGAGCAAAGACAGATACTGGTACATCTCTCTCTCTCTCTCTCTTTTGAACTAGGCAACAACTGCCAAGGACACTCCCTCTTTTCTATTTGAAAAACTTAGCAGAGTTGCTAAGTGTTATTCAAAAAAATGAATTACATCCCTGCAATACAATTACAACTGTTCTGACACATAGATGAATAAGGATCGTAACACTTGTGCTAATAATTAGTAAGATTCCAACACCGCCTGAGTTAGGCGTTATACTGACATTAGTACGAGTACTTGTACAAGTACTGGACACCAACAAATTGATTTTTTTTTTTTAATTTGCTGATAGCAAGTATTGTTTAACCTATTTGTTATGAAACAATCAAAGAGCATGCAAGAGGATGGATGGAATCCAAGATGATTCAGAAAGGATGACAAGAAAGGCACTTACCGATACATTGGCGGGTACTGGAAAGCTAGGGGCCAAAACCACTGGTGCAGCTACCCTGATATTTTTAAAATGATTAACCTATTTTTTAATAGCTACTGGTGAGGTTAAAAATATTTAGGATTATAAAAAATGATTTAATCATTGAAACCAAATAAAAACTAAGTATGACCTCTATATATACTTCAAAAGCTACAAAAATGATCCTGATATGGTTTTTAAAACAATGAAATTCCTTTCTTTCTTTCTTTCTTTCTTTATTTCTCTTAATATTGTCTTAGTTCCTTGTACGCAGTTTTTTATGATTTTTGGCACTAAAATAGTGAAAATTGTAAGTTACTTCTTGTTGAGGTTATAGTTTGTTTCCCCAACTACTTTTCTTTTCTCAACAGGTTTTAAACTCAAAACTCAACGTAACACTTTCATCAGCAATCCACCAAATTTCTTAGATCTTATTGGATAACTATAATAGCAACGAACTTGAAAATCATCTTTTTATAAACATATTTAGAGCTGATCAATAGCAATATATTCCACATAGATAAAGCACAAATTAGTTGATCAGACATTTAATTGATGGGACTAAATATGATGGTTGCCTACTTGGTGCTAACAATTAGCATGTCTTCGTTGCCTCACATATTTTTCTAATAATTTAGACAAAAAATTAGGGCTTTGTCCTTCTTTTGTCCTTTTTTATATTTACTTTCCAATAAATATTATCTTATTATGGATCATTACTATTAAATAGAATTTTTTTTGAATTGTTTTGACACTTTATTCATTTAATTAATCTATTTCGATATTACGTGATTGTACATGTTGTGTGCTTTTCAAGAAAAGAAAATGAAAATATTTCAAAATGAGAATCTAATATATTTGGTGTTGGACTGAGTTGAAATTATTTTTCATATTTAATAACTATACAAATTTATCTTTTTATTTCTAACTTGATTCAGAAATAATCTCTTTTGATTTCTTTTATGGACATTTATTGTCTCTTTTTTATTATTTTCCAAAAATATTTATTTCCTCATTTTTATTGTATTTTGCGTTACATAATATGCTTTCGTTGTTGTGCACGAGTACGATTACTAGTCTATACTAATACAATTAGAATTAATGAGTCACCTATACATAACAAATTCACGGATATTCTACATCCTCAAAATTTCGAATTGGATATCTGTTAAAATTCAAATTCGAATTCAAATAGTCGGATAATTATCCGATCGGTTGCATTTCTACTATTTTTTTGATTCTTTATTCGTAAAGCAGTGGTGAGACGCAAAAAAAATTATGTTTTGGAATGCACCCCTGCTACTTACAAGACTATCCAATACAATTAATTATTTAACATTGCGCTCGGAGGACTCCGAGTCGATATTCCATATTTCCATCATAAAAGAAAGCAGAAGGTGGCCGAAGGAGAACATCCGATGGAGACGATCGAAGGAAGAAATCCGGCGAAAACCCTAGCTGCAGGAGGCGGAGGAGCTGCTTCGGAACAGAGAAATCCGGCGAAACCAGTAGGAGGTGACGAAAGCCAAGGGATGGAAATCATGTGGCCAGAAGACAAATGTGACCCGACGGAGATAACTGAAGGAGAAGAAGCATCAGGTGTTTGCTGTGTTGCGTCGGATAATAGTTGTGAAGAGGCTTCTTCTCTGATGCTGTTGAAGCCCCAAAGGGTTGAGGTTCAAGGAACTATTTCCTCCAGGTATCAGCTCCATTGTCCCCTCAAAGTAATCCTAATTGATCAAAAGCAATGCACTTTTTGCGTCATTATTCCTGAGTTTTGTGAAATATCGTTCATAGTTTCAATGAACCTCTTCACGCAATTCAGAGATTTAATCCATGTACTTAAAAACCCCATACTGTCATTTAGCATCTCCTCTCTCATCTTCCTCCCAAGGACTGAAATTGAAATGAACCGATAAAGGAAGAGATGCTAAATTTGCATTTTGGTTGCAGTTTGTGCAGAACTGTATTATGTTATGTGCTTTTGTCCTTTGCAGACATGCGACTGGTCGAAAGCGTAGTCTAGTTGAGGTCTTTGCAGTACTGTGTTTGGAAAAAGAGGAAACACTTGGTATTGATCAAATTCTTGAAGAAAATCTGGTCCTGCTGAGCAGAACTAGTCACAAGGTCCCAGCAGATTATGTTCTCTATAACATCCCCCCTGACAAACACTTAGAAATAAATTCACAAGGTTATTTAATTCTCACCGGGCCAGATTGTGGCGTTGAAGTTGAAAAATGTTTTTCTGTGGGCCCTTTTTATGAAGTCAACACGGGCACAACATTTTCTAAAATATTGTGGACTTGGATCGACAACCCTTTTCAAAATTGTATGTGTGATTGGCTGGAATCAAGAAATGGTTTCATGGTAGTGAAATTTGCGGTGTACCGTGATGGTTTAGAGGCTCGGTTAGAACTCACTATTTCTGACTTGGAATTACATGGGATCCCAGGGTTAATAATGCCCCTGGAAGTTTATGGGACCGTGAGAACCTCCAACAGTGCTGTCCCTCACTCCCAAGCGAAAAGTTATTTGTTTGATCACATCAGGAGTGACAATTGTGCCGTTCTCGAGCTTGCTCCGTCCAGCAAGGCCGAGGTCCCTCTCCCTCTATCACGAAGGGTTACAGTGATTCCAAGAGAGTCAACTTTGATTGTAGATGTTAGCCTCTCTCTTCGGTGTACTTCCGGAGACATTTCAATTGCCAATGAATCTGTTTCCTTTCATGCCAGCACAAGGTCCAACAACTGCGAAGAGCACATTATAGAAGGTCACCATGCAAAGGTCAAAGTCAAGGTGACCTGGATAGAGGCTTTCGAGTACGACGAGGGGGGAGAGGAAAATGAGGAGGTGACAGAGGATGGGGAGGCAGTAGATGAGGAGTGTGACAGAGAAGATGACAAAGGAGCAGAATCAGAAGACATCTCTGATGATGACTGCTCGTTTGGATCAGAAGACATCTCCGACGAGGACAGCTCGTTTGGATCTCTCAAGGTGAGGCGTCTCAGCAGTTCTCAAGATGTTTCCACCAGGTTTGCTTGCATGTCGTTATTCATTATTTTCTCCTTACCTCCCTTTCAACTTACCCCGGTGAACTTGAGTTGCTCATTCTATTTTTGGCAACTGTGTTCTATCTATGCCATTCGATTATAAATTGCCAATTCATGCCATGGGTAAGCCTCAATTCGTCTCTCATAATTCTATTATGTGCTCTAGACCCTGCTGGTATGCATGAGTTGGATAGGTAGTCAACCTAGGTGGAACTCTGAAAGTCTGAATGAACCCATTTGTGAAGTTAGTAGTAGTTTGCCAATAATAGATCACCTGAGTTATTACTCAATCATATGTTCCTTAACCTTTTAAACACGAAAAATAAAGTTTACTGATAAATTACCAGAATAAATACTCAATCAGACCTCCATTACTAGTTTTGCCCACTATTTTTTTCCGTCTCAATTTCATTTTACTTGCACATTTTATGTTTCTTTTTTTTCATTGTCTTTATTATTAAAATGGGAGTTTCCATAAAAAAAATTAAAATGAGTGAAGGATACAACTTGGCCCTCCCCACTCTCTGAAGGGCATAGGATAAGAGGAAGTTAATATATCTTTTCATGTCCATCTTACGTTAGCAAAATATTTTATTCATTCATTTTTGTAGTTGTGTTTTGTTTATGTTGTTACTCATCTACATATTGTTCTGCAGACTCGATGATCACCATCCAACAGAGACTGTGGAGATTGTGGATCAGGGGCAAGGGGCATTTTTGCACCTTGAGTCACCCCAAAGGTCCAAAGAACATTATTTAGAGGTGTTCTCAGTAAAGTTACTTGATATTGAAAATTCAAAGATGGATGAAATATATGGTCTTATAATGATTTACACCAGCGTGCCTACTCACCTTCTCTTCAGGCGTGTGCGTGGATATCCATCCAGAATTAATTCTAAGGTAACAAAGGAAACAATTAAATAATACTCTTTATCTTTCACTGCATACTATAATTTGTCTCATTACTATTTAGGGTTTTGCCATTCTCGAAGGCCCGAGACGATGCGGCTGGAACGTATGCGATTTTGTTTCCATCATTCCCCTTTTGTTCAAGTATCAGGAGCCCTACTTCACAGATGATAGTCTCACTTATGACCTCTGGCGTAATTCCCATTTTGATAATTGCGATTATGATAAGTTGTTCTGCGAAACATTGAATTCTGATGTAGGCAAGATTGAAGTGAACTTTGCTGTCTATGAAGATGGTGTGGAGGCGCATTTGACTGTGATGCTAACAGACTGCTGCTTCTCTTGGGCCCGAATCCATGGGACTATTACTGCATCAAATTCCATGCTTCAGAACCCTGAGGCTCATTCTTTGGTATTAGAAAAGGATAAAACTGAGGCTGATCGTATTACTGTTGGGCCTGGAAAGGAGATACCTGTCCCTCTCTCGAGGCCTATTGTTGCACTTCCATTTGATTCAATCCTTACTCTTAAGTTTGAGCTCTTCTCTGACAATGAATTGATCATCCACCAAGAATCTGAATTTCCGGTTCAATTGGTCGGTAGTGTTGAGCGGACTTTACCAGGCAATGGTTGTGGTGTTAAAGTAAAAATGATAATTTTTAGCTATCAGGATCGCCCATATATGGATGATAAAAGCTGTTTCTTCTAGATCCATGTTCGTTGGATGTTGAATTGTCACTCTTATTTGGACATCTCTCCGTAGGTAATGTAGGTCAATTTCACCTCCATATTATACATTGTAAAGACTGCATGTTTCAACGTCTGCAATTCTTATTATGAATGGCCTTATTATCGGTTTTTGCATGTTTCGAGATTGTCATTAGTTAGAAAGTTATTGACAATATGCTTTTATTTAGACATGTCTACTTAAGTACTTATTTTTCCACAAATTACTTCTTGATCCATATGATTAACGTTGTTTCCTGCAGATACAGTAGTTGGAGATGTCCGTCTCTTCCACTTAGATTCTATTTTCTCCTTGAGCTCGAAATGAGCTTTTTGAAATGGCACTCAGGTTGCGCAACAGCTCTGCCATTGCCCACTCTATTGTGATTGAAGTTGATTCAATAAAGGGCAGCTCAGGGCACCTAGCTCATGTTTGCGCGGGATCCGGAAAAGGGTTGAACCACTTTGAGGCTTTTGTACGCAACTTTTTCTTGCATTTCTGCTGCGAGAGGTTGTTTTCACGACTCGAACTCGTGACCTCTTAGTCACAAGGCGACAACATTACCGTTGCGCCAAGGCTCCCCTTCAATACCGGCTACAGATAGATACCAGAAAATAAAAAATATACATAATGAAGCAATTGTGATTCCTTTAGTTTACCAATCAGTAAAAGTAATACCATCATTGGTCATTGGATCCTTTTAGTTTGGTAAAAGAAGTAGACATGATCAATGGCTTCATTGAATCAAAAGATACCAAAATACAAGAAATAATAAAGAGATATAACATCTACTTCTCCAGCAGATGAGAAAGCTATACAGTGTGCCAACTATCCACCTATCCCTATTCAAATCCCAGTTCCAGTAGAGTGGTACGTACTGAACCAATAACTTCAAAAGTGAGAGAGAAAGCTGAAACCCTTTAAAATTCAAACCAGATTAAACCAAATCAGCATATCAGTAATTACCATCAATGGACCCTGGATTGTTCGCCCATGAAGCTTTGAATTTGCATGCAGCTCGAGGAGCAAATCCAAGAAATTGTCACTTTTGTTCCATCTGGTTGACCAGAGTCAGTAAATTGTCACGGCAATCTAGCGCCTGCCTTGCAAATCAAAAGTTCGCAGAAAACGGATAGAAAGTACAGATATTCATAGCAGCAGTCTATTCAACTATTAAAGCAACAAGCTCTCAGAATTATTGTGCAGAAGCAGAATCAGAGCCAAGATCCAACACGTCCTCAGAAGAGAAGATTGGAGGTCAGATTAAGCATTGCTGCAAAGAAGGCAAAACCAATTATTACGGGTTGACCGGCATTTTTCATCCTAAATAGTGTGGGTCATATCAAGACAGCAGGGTGAGTTATGGCAATTGTGCGAGATTGCATCCATAGAGGAGAAGAGCTTGAAAGCAAGATGATAGACACCTCACACCTCGTCATGGTTATGGGCATGGAAGTTGTCTAGGACCCAACAAGTAGAGAGTGTGCTTGATCATTCCTTTGTAGGGCTTCACATGCCATGTCAGGGGAAGAGATGATAAGACTGATAATCCCAAGCCTGAGAAAAACGACAGAGCCGTAGATTTTTGCAAAAGTGACTCGGTCAGGTTCGATGCAAAGGTGTACCGATGATAGGAAGAGGGATGGAACCAGGTGGAAGCTTGCCATTGGAACGGATGTACTTTTGTTATGTGAGAACAACTGAACAAGGAGATCGGAAAAGCAGAATAAAGGCGCACATGAGTAGCAGCATGAACTCGATGTATAAAGATTGTAGAAAGACTATTTGGTATGGTGTTGTAGATGTAATTTCATGTACGATGTAGTTGGTGTTTTAGATTTACTTTAATGAAAGATTGACCCCTCTTTACCTCAAAAAGAAAAAAAAAAACATATGGAGCCTGCACTATACTAACAATAAGCAAAAATACTAATCACACAAACATTCATTCTAAATTTGCAAATAAAACCTATAACTATATTACTGTCAGGAAGTGTCTACAAAGCACCAAAGCAGCAACTACATTCTACAGATAGTAAGCAACAAGTATGAGAAAAGGCTAAACCAAAAAGGAGTCCTACCAGATTAACAATGCAGTCTACGAAGGACTAACAATGAGGAAAAAAACTGACATGAAGAGAGGAGAAATGAAGCTAAGAAAAATGATAATAATTAGCAATGAAAAAACACACTAGCAGGACCAAATAACCCTAACTTTCACTTTGGCATGCCCGCCGTGAATAATCTGTTCTTCGACGGTGCAGTTTGATCTTGGTCTAGCATCAAACATGGCAGAACCGATGGCTATCGGCACATTCTGAGGGGTACAAGAAAGCGAGAGACTTACATCAACAATTAGGACTGATTCACGAGGGATCACCGTTACATTCCTTGTCAAAGGGACACGGATTTCAGCTTCATCAGGAGGCCAACTAGAGAGTTTGATGCACTCCTGACTTGTCATGTGATCGAATAAAACACTTTTGGCTTCAGTGTGAATAAGGGCACTGTTGGAGGCTTTAATTGTCCCATAAACCTCAATGGCATTTCCTGATTGTAGCAACCCTTCATCAAATTTAAAGTCAAAAAGAAAAACCTCTAAGCGAGCCTCCACACCGTCACCATACACCGCAAAATCCACCTGCACCAACTTTATTCCAACCCTGACACCCCTTCTTATGAACTGGTCTATTCTCGGACAGCATGCATCTCTTTTCCACAGAATGTTTCCTTTGCTCCGGTAGCATGAGCTCATGTACTTATCAAAAAACCAAGGATATATGACAATAATATCCTTCACCTCTACACCGCATTCCGGCCCAGTGAGAATCAATTGCCCCTCTGAATCAAATTGGCGACCCCTTTCATCACAAGGATCCTCATAGATAACATAATTTTGATCAGAGCCCTTCAGCAAGACAAGCCCAGCGAAGCGTTCGAGCTGGTCTGCTGACTTTGCGATGATTCGCATAGCAAATACCTCAACGAGAGCAAGCTTCTTAATCACCTCAAACCTGAAAGCAGACGAGCGAGCAAATAATATAATAACAGCTAGGTTTTCACTTTCCATGTAACAAGCAAAAGCTAATTCTCTGTAGACAAAAGAAACTGAGGCAAATAACCGTGGGGAGATGCATATCATATCATCCTGTGCACGATACATCTCTCCTTGGGTTTCCATGTTTTAGTTTAAGTGTTTAAAACCCACGACACAAACCCTGCATTTTGCATAATTTAATTTCCATAAGATTATATATATTAGAAAATAGAAACAAAACTCTTTATTATCCTCGCATCCCATTTAGGAGAACTTCAATTGATCATTTTTTTTTTCATCAAATCAAACACATATAGGCAGAGTATAGAGACCTAAGTTCACAAAAACAACAAGTCGGCTCACAAGCTCACTTGCCTAAGGAGTAATCGATTATATTTCCACAAAAAAAAAGTTGATTCATCAAAATATAGCCAATTTCGGCTAGTTGACGATCGGATAACCCTAATCTTACCCTGATATCTATAGACAACCAAAATCCGCAAACTGAGAACAAAAAATCCCGTCCGTAAAAATTCTTGCAAATCGAATTAGGATGGAACATAGGAGAAAGTAAAAATTCTTGCAAAAAATCCCGCCGTTGGAAGGAAGGGATAGAAGAGGGCGACGAGACCTGGCCGCTGCTTTCGTCAACAACGTATTTTTCATCAATTTTTAGTGGCGAAAGTGACCTTACATTCTAGGAACCCTATACTTAGAACCGTATACTCTTGTGCTGTGCGCACAAAAAATGCACGCAGACGATTTGATTCTTTACAATCTAGTTCTGATATTAGATAGGCAGAATTTCAGTTCAGATATATCCTTTTAGAACTTTTTAAGTTACGTACGCATAATTTCTTTGGGGAGCTGATACTTAAATATTATATTTGATATCAATTTTATTATGCATCTTTAGTTGAATTATACTGTACATTATTTGAGTTATTATGCATGTTATTTTTTGTAATTAAATAATTATACATGTTGTCGATTTTATTATGCACCTTTAGTTGAGTTATCGTGCACATTATTTGAGTTATCATGCATGTTATTTTTTATAATGAAATAGTTATACGTGTTAATTTCTGTACTGAAATAGTTATTATGGTATAACATGCATAATAACTCAAATAATATGCATGATAACTCAAATAAAGGTGCATAATAAAATCGGTATCAATAGTTGGTATCAAATGTGGTATCTACGAAACATGATTCTTTCATATATTCTGTTAAAAGTTTATAAAATTACGTACATATTTATATATGTATTCTTCTAAAATTTATTAAATTACGTATTTTTTTCTTCTGAAATTTATAAACACATGTTTATCCTTCTAAATTATAATAACTCACATATATACAATTTTAATTTATGTAAAATATATATTAAAATTTCAAATTAATCATGTTCAAAATATCATTCTAAAATGCAATAATTTACATATTTATCCAATTCATCATTTGTTTCAACCTAGACACGACAATCAGAACTGGATAAATTCATAATTACATATTTATGTCTCTAAAATCTATAAAATTACGTATTTTTTCTTCTAAAACTTATAATAACATATTTACCCTCCTAAATTACAAGAAATCACATATATACCAAACAAACTTTAATCTATAAAAATATATAGAAAACTCAAATTAATCATGTTTAAATTTATCATTCTTAAATACAATAATTTACGTATTTATTCAATTCATCATTTGTTTTAACTTAGATTCGACAATTGAAATTAGTTAAATTAATAATTACATATTTATACTTGTAAAATTTATGAAATAATGTATTTCTCCTTCTAAAATTTATGATAACATATTTACCCCCTAAAATACAATAACTCACATATATACCCAATACAACTTTAATCTATATAAAATATATCAAAAATTCAAATTAATCATGTTTAAATTTATCATTCTAAAATGCAATAATTTACTTATTTATTAAATTCATCATTTTTTCAACTTAGATGTGACAATCGAAACTTGTAAATCATAATTACAAATTTATCCTTCTAAAATCTATGAAATTACTTATTTGTCCTTCTAAAACTTATAATAACATATTTACCTTCCTAAAACTCACATATATATCCAATACAATTTTAATTAATATAAAACATATTAGAAACTCAAATTAGTCATGTTTAAATTTATCATTCTAAAATGCAACAATTTACATATTTATCCAATTCATCATTTGTTTCAACTTAGATGCGACAATCAGAACTGGGTAAATTCATAATTACGTATTTATCCTTCTAAAATCTATGAAGTTACATATTTATCCTTTTAAAATTGATAATAATATATTTACCCTCCTAAATTACATATATATCCAATACAACTTTAATCTATATAAAATATATCAAAAACTCAAATTAATCATGTTCAAATTTATCATTCTAAAAATGCAATAATTTACATATTTATCCAATTCACCATTTGTTGCAACTTAGATGCTACAACTAGAACTGGGTAAATTCATAATTATATATTTGTCCTTCTAAAATCTATGAAATTACATATTTCTCAATCTAAAACTTATAATAACATATTTATCCTCATAAATTACAACAACTCACATATATACTCAATACAACTTTGATCTATATAAAATATCTAAAAAATTCAAATTAATCATTTTTAAATTTATCATCCAAAATTTAATATTTTACATATTTATCCAATTCGTAATTTGTTTCAACTTTGATGCGAAATCGGAACTGGGTAAATTCATAATCACACATCTATACTTCTAAAATCAATGAAATTACGTATTTGTCCTTTAAAACTTATAATAACATATTTACCCTCCTAAGATACAATAACTCACATGTATATCCAATACAACTTTAATATATATAAAATATATCAAAAACTCAAATTAATCAAGTTTAAATTTATCATTCTAAAATGGAAAATTTACATATTTATCTAATTCATCATTTGTTTCAACTTAGATGAGATAGTCAGAAATTGATAAATTCATAATTACATATTTATAAAATATATGAAATTATGTATTTTTTTGTCTAAAACTTATAATAATATATTTACCCTCCTAAATTATAATAACTCACCTACATATCCAACACAACTTTAATCTATATAAAAATGTCAAAAACTAGAATTAATTATGTTTAAATTTATCACTATAAAATGCAATAACTTACATATTTATTCAATTCCTCATTTGTTTCAACTTAGATGTGACAATCGGGTGGGTCAAACTTACATGCAACAGGTGAGCTGGTGAACAGACTTGTTGTTTTTGTGAACTTAGGTTTGTTGGGTTTCACTCAACTTTTTTTGATAATTTGCAAAACAATTATTGGACTAACATTTGCACAAGTTTTAGTTGTGAGTATGTATGTCATACATGTGCAGTTGATCCTTGGTATGGTCGGAAATACAAGTCAAGAAAAGCACATGGGTGTAAAAAGCAAGCAAAACAGGTCAAAAACAGAGAAAAACTGAGAGATGTGTTGCGGTAACGCAATGAGAAGTCGTTATAAGGACCTAGAAGGCGTTATAACGAGACACAAGGCTTTATAACGAGTGCCAAAGAAGATGGGTCCAGAAGCCAGATGCCTGGAGCTTAAGAAATTTGCAAAGTACTAGATTTATCAAGAAGGCAAAGAGCAAAAGAAGAGAAAGGGGTACAAACAAGGAAATGTAGGCTTGCTCAAGTATGAGATTGTCTTCTTCCTCGCTTTAAAAGGTAAGTTTAACGCATGCCAGAGGCGTTATAATGACTTGAAAGGCGTTATAACGAGATCATATGGTGTTATAACGAGTCACTGAAGAAATAAGCCCATAAATCAGCTGCAGAGGCGCTGGAGGGCATTTTTTGGAAACCTGGCAAGGCATTATAATGAGATCCAAAGGATTTGTAACATATGGAGTTATTTTTTCACTGGATGGAACAATGGAATTCTAGTGCCTATATATACTGATATGATGCTTTCAAGAAGACTGAGAAAGCATCCTCCAAGTTTACTAGAGTTCAAGAGCAATTTTATGGCACATAGATCTTTTCCTACATGCATTCAAACCTCAATCATTGTTAGAGCTAAAGAGAGTTTAGAAATGTCATTGTTTAATCATCTTTTGTGATACTTTGCAAGTTGTGTAGTCAATTACAAACATCTGATTGATTCAAGGATTGAATCCTTTGTTTCGTGGAGGAACCTTTTGTTTTGTTATACGTTGCATGTTGTGTGTTTCAATTGCATGGGATTTATGGCTTTCTAGATAAGCCTTGTTACACTTTAGTATAGTATTGTTTATTTTGGCTTGTGTGCAATTGAGGGTATTGTAGAGTAGGCACAGATTATCGAGCCACGTTATATCGTGTGTCGAATTGTCTCTATCTCTTGCTCTCTCTCTCTCTCTCTATATATATATATATAGTTCTTGAGCTTTCTCATGAATTTTTTTACTCTGAATTGTGAATTTTGATTGTTAAGTGACTTAAGATCATGTAGAATTGTATACACTTCCGCATCAAAACTTTCAGTTCTATCAGGTATGGCGACATTTTGATTGTTAAGTGATTAGTTTCTAACAAGTCTATTCTTTAGCTATATACAGGGGCAAATCCAGGATTTCTTCTAGTGGGGGGGGGGGGGAGATCTATCAGGTATGGCAAAATTTGATTCATACGTATTTTTATAAATTTTTGCTAAAATTTATTATTTTATAGGCATGTTTTTGGGAAAAAAAATCTTAAAATGGGGCATATTTTTAAAAATATTTCAAATCATAAGAATATTATTTAAAAAAATTTGCCAATGCAATGTATATTTTTAAAAGAAATTTCAGAGGGGGGCAATCGCCCCTCCTTGATTGAATGTGACTCCGCCACTGTATATCTATAGTTGATTTGATGAAAAAATGATCAACTGAAGTTCTCCTAAATGGAATGCGTGGATAATAAAGAGTGTTGTTTCTGTTTTCTCATCTATCTAATCTTATCGAAATTAGATTATGCAAGCCGCAAGTTTTGTGTCATGGGTTTTAAACACTTGAATTAGGACATGGACAAGGACGGATTCATGATTTTTTAGGGTGGTTCAAAATTTAAGTTTTTTTTCGGGATGATTCAAAATGATGCATATTTAAAATATCAAATTATAAGCATATTTTTCAAAAAAAATCATTACATGGTCAATTTTGAATTTTATAAACATATTTTCAGAAAAAATCAATTACTTAGTCAATTTTCAAAATGTTTTTCCAGAGTGGGTCAGCTGGCCCACCCTGACCATAATGACTCTGCCACTGATCATGGAAACCCAAAGAGAGTTGTATTACGCACATGATGATGTGATAAACATCTCCCACGGTTAGTTGCCTCAATTTTTGTTGTCTCTAGAGAATAGCTTTTGCTTGTTACTTGGAGAGTGAAAACCCAGTTGTCATTATACTATTTGTTAGCTTGCCTACATAAGTTAAAACTAGTATCGTGCTCGTGGGCTGCAATAGAGGCATATGATGTAAAAACAATCAAAATATCCGAACATATGACATTACTTTTTTAAAAATATAAAATTGAACAAAATTAATTATTCAATTATTCTCAGATTATTTTGGTTGTCATTATAACTTCACTTTGTCACAATCTTAGGACTTGATGTAATTTGATTACTTTATAAATGTTATGTCGATAAGTAATACAAATATCATTGATCAACAAGAGGCAAAAGATAAAATCCAATATATCAATATGCAATACTAAAGAAAAAAGTGTTGTATACAATATCTTCGTATTTGTCGATTTGCAAAACAACTTTGAATTTTACCTTTCTTGTGTTTAAGTTTTGTTGCAGGGACTATATTGTAAAATGGAAATTTGGACATGCAACTTAAAGACACGAGCACGCGGATTAGAGGTGTCAAGATTCAAATAGGTTTAAGTTAATTAAAATGTAAATTTGGCTGGTTTAGCATAATTGAGCTTGAGAAAATCATTTTCCAAAACTAACCGTTATATAACTGTTTTTAACCGTTATAACGGTTAGGTATTATGAGGCATCCCTTCGAACCAAGTCCAGAATACACAATTTTCCAGATCCAACCGTTATACAACGATCAGTAACTGTTATAACGGTTGGTTCAATGTCCTGATTAATTCAATTTTCAGACCTTAGATTTTTACTCCAGAAGCAAGCGTTATATAACGGTTATAACCGTCGTAACGCTTGGACCAAATATTAAATTTGACCATCTCTCAAAATTCAGAAATCAACTTCCAGAAACAAGCGTTATATAACGGTTATAACAGTTATATAACGGTTAGTTCATACTGTCCAATACTCTTGAAATTTTGAACTAACAGTTATAACGGTTATATAGCGTTATAACGGTTAAACCCGAAAAACACTGTTTTGGAAAGATTTTGGCTGGTGGTTTATATAAGCTGATTTGTGTTACCATTTTAACTCTCTCTTCTTGCTAAATTCAAAACCCTAGCAGCAGCCTCCATTATTCATCTTTTGCTAAGCCATTGATTAAGTCAAAAACAACTCAAGCTCAAATACTCTAAATTAGCCAAATAACTTGTGAAATTGAGAGATCTTGTAGCTCTAGTTCTTATATTGCTTTCGTGCACTTCCTACGGATCTAGTCTCTTATCTTTGTGTGTAAAGAGCTAGATTTCGACCTTGTAAAAGAATACTCTTTGGTGTTAGTGTAAACGGCTCGATCCTATTACCAAGTCGAGGGATCGGGAGTCCCGGAGACGTAGGCTCGTCAATAGCCGAACTCCGTTATCATTTTGGGTGTCACGCGTTCTACGCACTGTTTGATCTTCCTAAACTCTATTTATTCTTAATTTCTGCAATTTATTTATCTTAAGTAGATTTAGTGATTTGGTATAAATTGAGATTGAAATTGAATAGTGCAAATTTGCAAAAAGGACCCTAGAATCTCTTAGTGTGCCTATTCACCCCCCTCTAGGCAAAACAAAGTGGTATCAGAGCAAGTTGTGTTTGCTCACTAGAAAGGTTTTTAGTTGACAAACTAAGATCCGATAATGGCCGCCTATAGGCATGTGAAGGAACCTCCGGTTTTAGGTACCAATTGCAAAAACTTTGGTCATTGGAAACGGTGCATGGTGAATTACCTAGAAATATGTGACCTTTGGGATGCTATAGTAGACAAATATGTTCCTAAGTATAACACCGAAACGGGTAAACTAGATGTATTATGTCTACCAAGGAAAAAGGTTAATGATGCCGCAGTAAATGCAATTTTATCATCGGTGAGTGAAACTATAGCACCAATCTTTGGTAACCTCAACAATGCCCATGACATGTGGCAAGTTCTCTTGAAACGGTACGAAGGAAATGACCAAATAAAAAGGAATAAAGTAGCCGGTTTAGATACTAGGTATGAGAACTTTAGAATTGAAGAAAATGAGAGTATTGAGGATATGTACCATAGACTCACTATTCTTATTAATGAATTTATTGAAATGGGAGAACCTTTAACTAACAACAAGATTGTAGGTAAGCCTTTCCGCACCATGATCGTGAGACCCGATTGGCAAGGGTTCTTTGGAGCACTTGAGGCGGTTAACGGAAGAAATGCCGAACCATTCACACCGGATGAGATATACACCTCATTTCGGTCCTTTGAAGAAACCCTCAAGCAAACCTCTAGTAAAAATCAAGGAGGCAAGGCAATTGCTTTTCCGGCTCAAAGCTCCAAAGGAAATAACTTCTCATTCACTCATTCTCGACCAACAAGCGACAATCCTTTCAAGAACATGGGACAAGACCATGAGAAGGAAGCGCAAGTCCTAGCCAAAATGTTACAAGGGTTATTCGCTTTTGAGAAGAAATACAACGCAAAACGGGAAAGCAAGGGTAAAAAGGTGGTGTGCATTATGTGCGAAAGAGAAGGACACACCATCCACACATGCTACAAGATTTTTCCGCAAATGAGGCCTTAAGATGGTGATGAGAGGCAAGAGCGAAAAGGGTTTGCGAAGAAGGATGGATACAAGGGCAAAAAGAAGCCCAAAGCAATGCATGCCGATCGTTGGAATCATAGTGAAGATGAAGAAAGCGAGGAATCCGAAGTTGAGGTCGAGGAGGAAAACAAGGTGAACTATTCTCTAATGGCGATTTGCAATGAAGAATCTAACATCTCCGACATTGACTCAATAATCGCGAGCAACAACATCACCGATCCCACCACCATTGAAATTCTCAAGAGTACTATCTTGGCCAAAGTGAAGAAGATCACAATTAACTCGGAGAATGATGAGAAGACCAAACAAATTGAGGAGGACACGTCTTCATCTTCCAAAAAGGAGGCAAAGGTATATCAAAACTCGAAGAACTTTATTACTAAGCCAACATGTGTCACATCTCTTTGCATTAGTGATGATGATGATGAGGATGATGATGAGAACCTCATCAATGATGCAAGCATATTATCTAATGAGGAATCTTTGAAAATTGAAATTGTTAGGTTGAACAAACTTGTTATTGAGACAAATCGTGAGTTAATGAGAAAAGAGAGATTAATTGCGGGGTTAAATAACAAAATACTTATACTCGAATTAAAGGTAAAAGAAGGTAATTTGACAAAAGAAAAGGTATCACTAACAAGTGGCTCAAGGGTTTTCGGATCCACTAGTGTATCGAGAAATGACACTAGGAGGGATCTAACCAAAATGTTTGAGGGGCAAAAACCCCACGACAAGTCGGGTCTTGGATATAAAAAGAGCGCATCCTCTTTTCAATCCATCTCTCAACAAAACCCCAAATCAAAAGGAAAACAATCTCAGAACTTAAAGAGCAAGAACCAAGCACAATCAAAGCTTATCTCTAGGCCAAATCATGCCTTTAGATATCGCTTTAATCTAAGGTCTTATGCCACAACCAAACCAGAATCTAGTTGTACCTACATAAGTCCATCTTGGTCTAAAAATGTCTACTATAGGGCACCAACTGGTTGGAGGTATGAACCAAAAGGTAAAAACCTTGCTCAAAATGGCTCTCAAATGAATGAGAAACCAAGAGTTGTTTTCCGACAAACACCTAATAGTCAAGGCAACATAATTCACGAATTAAAATGCGACTACCAAACTCGCTTTGTTAAATTACACACAAATCCTGTAACCAAAGCGTTTTGCAATTATTGTTGTAAAAATGGTCATATCTCATTAGAATGTGATTTTCGAAAGAAAGGTAACTCGAAAAATGCTATTTGGGTTCCTAAATCTAAAAATTAAGTAAAGCGGTTGTTAAACTCCTCATGAATCACCTAGCCATATACTTAGGGGGAGTTTTAACATTAAAAATATATTAGTGTGTTTTAACTACGAGTATAATCTTATAGGTTTGTTTGACGTCATCTCATAGAGAAAATGCTTGGATCATTGATAGTGGATGCTCACATCATATGACCGGTTCTAGTTCTAACTTTATTTCATTGAAACCGTATGATGGTGGTTCGGTAACCTTTGGAAGTAATCAACGAAAGAGTAAGATTGTTGGCATAGGGTCCATCGGTAACCAACACTTAACTATCTCAAATGTATACTTAGTAGATGGTTTAAACTTTAATTTGCTTAGCGTAAGCCAACTATGCGATGTCGGTTATTACATAAAGTTTGATACCCATAGTTGTCATTTAATGTGGTCCAAAACAAACGAAGAGGTGTATAAAGGTGAAAGACAAAATGGGATATACTATCTCTACTTGAATGATTTTAGACAAGGTGAAATATGTTTGAATGCATTGACTAACCAATCTTGGCTATGGCATAGAAGGTTAGCACATTTAGGTGCAAGCTCCATCAAGAAGCTTGTTAAACACAATTTAGTGAGAGGACTACCATTGAGCAGAATTGACTTGGATGGTGTATGCGAGGCATGCATTAAAGGTAAACAAGTAAAGTCTAGTTTTGTCTCAAAGGACATGGTATCAACCAATAAGCCATTACAACTGTTGCACATTGACCTTTTTGGACCAATAAGCGTTCCTAGTTTAGCCAAAAAGAGATACGTATGTGTAATTGTAGATGATTATAATAGATACACATGGGTTATATTCTTAAGCCACAAAAGTGAAACATTTGAGAACTTTGTTGAATTTTGCAACAGAGTTGAAAATGAAAAGGATTTAAAAATTAAGAGAATTAGAAGTGATCATGGAGGTGAATTTGAAAACACCAAATTTGATGAATTGTGTGCAATACGAGGGTACAAACACGAATATTCGGCCCCTAGAACACCTCAACAAAATGGTGTAGTAGAAAGGAAAAATCGTACCTTGCAAGAGCTTGCACGCACAATGTTGAATGATTTCTCTTTACCAAAGTTTCTTTGGGCCGAAGGGGTCAATACCGCATGTCACGTAATAAATAGAGTAGGTTTAAGACCAATAATTAAAAGAACGCCATATGAATTGTGGGTTGGACGTAAACCAAACATTGCCTACTTTAGGACGTTTGGTTCAAAATGCTTTGTACTTGATGATTCTACTAAGATTACCAAATTTGACTCAAAATCAATCGAAGGAAATTTAGTCGGCTACTCGATGACAAGCAAAGCATATAGAATATACATTCCTACCTCTAAAATTGTTATTGAGTCGATTAATGTAAAATTCGATGAATCTACTAATACTTGGGCCGAGAAAGGAAATGTTGATATTGCAGGTACGGAAGAACCAAGTGTGACTCAAGAGGAACACGATCAAGGATCAAGCGAGATCCTGATTATAGATGATTCATCTCATGCATGCGAAGATGGAGTAATGACATCAGAACAAGCGCATGAACATGAACAAGGTAGTCTAAATGATAATGCCTCTCACGAAGACGGGACTATGTCGATGGAGCAAACCGAGCATCAACCGCTACAAGATCTAAGGGAAGTAACCGCCCACCCTTTAAGAAACGTGATTGGTAACCCTAGGGACGGTGTTAGAACTAGGTCCAACTTGAATCAAATGATTGCTCATTGTGCGTTTGTATCTCAAATTGAACCCACAAATCTAGAACAAGCGTGCAAAGATGCCGATTGGATTTGTGCCATGCAAGAAGAATTAAATCAATTTGAATGTAACAAAGTGTGGGAACTTGTACCAAAACCTAGAAATAGAGGGATAATCGGAACAAAATGGGTTTTTCGAAATAAAAAGGATGAAGAAGGGAACGTAGTTCGTAATAAAGCTAGACTAGTAGCACAAGGATTTAGACAAAAAAAAGGGTTGGATTATGATGAAACCTTTGCACCTGTGGCTAGACTAGAGTCCATTAGAATCCTCTTGGCATATGCCTCTTACAAAGGCTTTATCCTATTTCAAATGGATGTTAAGAGTGCGTTCTTGAACGGATTCATACAAGAGGAGGTATATGTACACCAACCACCCGATTTTATTGATCTGAATTTTCCCGATTATGTATATAAACTAGATAAAGCCCTCTATGGTCTAAAACAAGCACCTCGAGCTTGGTATGGTAGACTTAGCTCATTCTTAGTGGAAAATAACTTCGTCAGAGGTAAGAACGACACCACCTTGTTCACCAAAAAGAATGGAGATGATTTATTATTGGTACAAATATATGTAGATGATATCATTTTTGGTTCAACTAATGTGGCACTTGCCGAGGATTTTGCCTCTTTGATGAGCAGTGAATTTGAAATGAGCATGATGGGCGAACTAAAGTTCTTCTTAGGTTTGCAAATAAAGCAACAATCCGATGGAATATTTCTCAATCAAGCAAAATACGCCAAGGAATTGGTAAAGAGGTTCGGGTTGGATGATAGCAAGGTGAGCAAGACACCGATGGCGACAAACATCAATCTTGATGCAGACGAAAGCGGCATTCCAGTGGACATTTCTCAATACCGAGCTATGATAGGTAAAGGCCCGACATAATGTTTTCGGTTTGTCTTTGCGCTCGTTTTCAAGCAAACCCTAAAGAGTCACACATGAAAGCCGTAAAAAGAATTCTCAAATATATTAAAGGTACTTTGAATTTAGGTCTATGGTATGGTCGCCAATCGGAACTTGATCTCGTAGGATATACGGATGCCGACTTCGCCGGAGATAGAATGGATAGAAAAAGCACGAGTGGCACATGTCAATTTTTAGGTGGATCCATTGTGTCATGGTCAAGTAGAAAACAAATGTTTGTAGCTCTATCAACCGCCGAGGCCGAATACGTAGCCACCGGAAGTTGTTGTACTCAATTATTGTGGATGATACACACCTTGAACGATTACGATTTACGCTTCCGCAAAGTCCCAATAATGTGCGACAACACAAGTGCAATATTAATCTCAAAGAATCCGGTATTTCACTCTCGTACGAAACATATAGAGATTAGGCATCATTTCATTCGAGACCATATTGAAAGAGGTGACATCGAATTGTCATATATTGATACCAAAAATCAAATTGCTGATATATTCACAAAACCACTTCAAAGTCAATTGCATTGTGAATTACGATTTAAACTAGGGATGCTTGCACTTCATTAGCACCAAATCAGTTCTTGAAAAAGCCTTGAACGAATCCCATCAGTAACACAGTTCAATTCTTAAGGTTATATAAGTTTTCAGAACAAACCGTTATATAACGGTTGTAACAGTTATAACGGTTAGTTCAATTTTCAAATCCTGTCAAAAATTGAGCAATTCTCCAGAGACATCCGTTATATAACGCTTTCATAGCGTTATAACGGTTAGTTCAGAAAATTAAATCCTATCGAAATCCAAAATTTGTCCAGAGACATCCGTTATATAACGGTGTACTAGCGTTATAACGGTTGGTTTAGACTTTTCAAACCTATCGAATTCAAAATTCTCCAGAGACATCCGTTATATAACGCTCAAATAGCGTTATAACGGTTAGGATTGAGTCCTAAACGACCTAACTTCCCATCTCTCCAGATATAACCGTTATATAACGGTACGTTAGCGTTGTAACGGTTCGGAAAACTCAGAAGCGCCTTTTAACTGTCGAACCCTTCTCCTTCTCTCCCAAACTCACACCCATTCGTCTTTTTCTCTTCCTCTTCTAAAACCTCCATTACCCCACTACAAAATACCACCCTCTCTCTCTCACTCCTCTCCCAATCCTTCAAGATCTTGCTTCTCCCATCTCTTCTCTCCTCTCTCCACTTACTTCTCTTCACTTCTCTCATCCTCTTCACTCCACACTCCGACCTAGAGTTTCTTCGCCAAAACTTCAACAAAACCCTATGGCATCTCAAGAAGGAGCGAGTGGCAAGGGAAAGAACCGCAAGGTGATCGCCTACAAGCGCAATCGTGATGGATCGAGCATCGGCCAAAACTCGGGTTCAATTACTCCTATCGCCAACATCAACGCCTCACGAGGTAATTCCTATTTGTTCAGAGATGATGAAGCCTTTGCAAAATTCAAGGCGTTGGCCAAAAGGCCGAGTTTTTCCTGCTTCTACTTTGTTATTTTGGGAAAACTGGAAAGGGGTTTTGAACGTGAAAAGACTCAAGAGTACACCGATAGGTGGGGGATGAGGGCTATAATTGAGTGTAATGAATCGTACAATGAGATTTTGGTTCAAGCCTTTTATGCCAATCTTAAGATCACCAAAGAACCGTTCGGATTTAAAACCTATGTATGTGGTAAGGAAATTGCCATAACTTTGTCCTCTCTAGCCGAATGGCTTAATCTCCCTAATGACGGTGAGGAAGTGTACATAAATTGTGGTTGGCCGACTGAACCCGAAGAGACTCATGACCAATACTTAGAATGGTTTCGTGTTCCCCATCTTGCCCTTGGTAAAAGACCTTTCTACTCAACCAAGTTACCGGCTCTTCATCGTCTTGCATACATGTTCCTACACCATATTGTAACTCCAAAGGGCGGGGTTAAAACCAACATTGAATACAATGGCATATTCTACCTTCGTCAATTGCTTGAGGGAACCCGGGTGTTCAACATCCCTTTTGTAATAATCAAACATATGATCACCGCATGCAAGGACACCCAACGTATCCTACCTTATGGCAACCTAATTCATAAAATTCTCAAGGCAAATGAGGTAGTATTTCCGGAAAATCTAGACTTAACCGAACCAATAAATCTGTGGAATAAATTGGATGCTCACGGATGGGTAAGTACTTACCTCGATTTGGGAAACAGTCGCACTCTCGGGACCGGGAAACAAGTTTTTCATCTGAAACCCGAAGACAAGAATAATTGGCTTAGTTATCCGAATGCTAAGGTGAATCAATACCGTGACCCAAGCAACACTAATCCCCCATCTCCACCTCATGTGTCATCCTCGTCCTACACCCCTCCTCAATACACTCAAGAATTTCAACAAGCCGTTCTTACGGCTTTGGGTGAGCTCCGCACCACATGTAACGAGATTAACACCAAGTGCGATCGGATTGAATCCAACCAAAATGAATTTTGTGCTTGGGCCAAAGGCCAATTTTCTAATCTCTATGACTCACATCTTGATCTTCAATCTCGCTACTATGAACGGTTCAGATACAATGATGAAGATCACCACTTCCGCTCCGGCTCCTCCTTCGGATGGTGATGGAAATGATAGTGACGACGATGATGATGATGATAGCGATGGTGATGATGGCTTACATGGGGATGCTATGGAGACTTAGACTATGCCACTTTTTATTATTACTAAATGCTTAAGTAGTGTAATTTGAACTTGTCTGTTTTAAACTGTTTTAAATTATTGTGTTATGTCGGACCTACTATTGTTTCACTAAATATGACAATTCGCATTTTGCTTGTACTCTCTCTCTTCTTCTATCTACACTTGTGTATATGCATATCTTTAAAACATGACAAAAATTGAGGGGGAGCATAATTAGTTGCATACGATGACTTAAGTTCTATATCTCGTAAGCAATGATTCAGGGGGAGCTTTCACGAAATGCAACCTTTTGATCGCTTTTCAAAAAGGGGGAGAAGTAAAATACATGCGTAAATGGCTATATACATGTTTTGCAAATCGACAAAAGGGGGAGATTGTTGTGTACAATATCTTCGTATTTGTCGATTTGCAAAACAACTTTGAATTTTACCTTTCTTGTGTTTAAGTTTTGATGCAGGGACTATATTGTAAAATGGAAATTTGGACATGCAACTTAAAGACACGAGCACGCGGATTAGAGGTGTCAAGATTCAAATAGGTTTAAGTTAATTAAAATGTAAATTTGGCTGGTTTAGCATAATTGAGCTTGAGAAAATCATTTTCCAAAACTAACCGTTATATAACTGTTTTTAACCGTTATAACGGTTAGGTATTATGAGGCATCCCTTCGAACCAAGTCCAGAATACACAATTTTCCAGATCCAACCGTTATACAACGGTCAGTAACTGTTATAACGGTTGGTTCAATGTCCTGATTAATTCAATTTTCATACCTTAGATTTTTACTCCAGAAGCAAGCGTTATATAACGGTTATAACCGTCGTAACGCTTGGACCAAATATTAAATTTGACCATCTCTCAAAATTCAGAAATCAACTTCCAGAAACAAGCGTTATATAACGGTTATAACAGTTATATAACGGTTAGTTCATACTGTCCAATACTCTTGAAATTTTGAACTAACAGTTATAACGGTTATATAGCGTTATAACGGTTAAACCCGAAAAACACTGTTTTGGAAAGATTTTGGCTGGTGGTTTATATAAGCTGATTTGTGTTACCATTTTAACTCTCTCTTCTTGCTAAATTCAAAACCCTAGCAGCAGCCTCCATTATTCATCTTTTGCTAAGCCATTGATTAAGTCAAAAACAACTCAAGCTCAAATACTCTAAATTAGCCAAATAACTTGTGAAATTGAGAGATCTTGTAGCTCTTGTTCTTATATTGCTTTCGTGCACTTCCTACGGATCTAGTCTCTTATCTTTGTGTGTAAAGAGCTAGATTTCGACCTTGTAAAAGAATACTCTTTGGTGTTAGTGTAAACGGCTCGATCCTATTACCAAGTCGGGGGATCGGGAGTCCCGGAGACGTAGGCTCGTCAATAGCCGAACTCCGTTATCATTTTGGGTGTCACGCGTTCTACGCACTGTTTGATCTTCCTAAACTCTATTTATTCTTAATTTCTGCAATTTATTTATCTTAAGTAGATTTAGTGATTTGGTATAAATTGAGATTGAAATTGAATAGTGCAAATTTGCAAAAAGGACCCTAGAATCTCTTAGTGTGCCTATTCACCCCCCTCTAGGCAAAACAAAAAGTTTGTGCAAAAGATAAAATCCAATATATCTAAAGGTTGGAGAATATCATTAGACACAAGGCGTGTGATTCTTATGATAGAAATATGTGCCAAATGCCTGTGTCATAATGCAGCTGAATTCTCTTTAGTTAATTTAAGTTTTCTAGTATCAATGTGTAGGACTTCTAAATGTGAAGTGTATATTTCAAGAAAATAAAGATTATCATAAGAAGATAAAGAACCGGAAGCAACTTATTTTGAATTTTGAAGCAAACTAAAATTTCATTAATAAATGAACATACATAGACATTTTTGTCCAAATAAGAAATACAAATTAGGTTACTTCTATAGGATAGAATCACTAATGCTTCAAAATATAAAAAATAGTCCTACATAATAATCTAAATTTTTCTATGCCTTCAACTTCAACATTTCTCCCATCTCCTACATAAAAGTAATGTTCAGCCTCACTTGGCTTTCAGAGGTTTTGGCAGCCCTACATAGATATACTGATGTTAGATGTTACACATGAGTCTAACCACCAAGAATATCTATATACAGTACTTAAATTAACTTTAGAACAAACTAAGCCAAAACACACACCTTTCTTCTTCAACCACGAGTTGTAGTTGGAGCAGTGTATCTTAATGTGTCTTGGCTTCGTACAGAAGTGACAAATGATCTTGTCTTCTGATTTCTCAAAAGTATTGTTCTTTTGCTTCTTAGCACTATTGTCTGCATCTTCTTTGTTTATTTCTTTTCCTTTTCTATTCTTATGCTTTTTCTTTCCCTTAGAATCATGTGTTACAACATGAGCTTTTTCTTACCTTATGAAAATTGGCCAAGTACCTAGAATCGTGTATCAAGTAGCTACATTCGTGCATTTCCCCGGGCTAAATCGTTGGGACGCACAACAGATGTAAGGGCTCGTTAGAGCGAGCATCACCTCCTCTATCTAATGCGACCAAATTCGAGCAAATCCACTTAAAGAAAATAGAAATAATCAGATCCATAGTTAGCAACCATAAAAGTTTAGTGCTTACCTTATGAAAATTAGCCAAGTAACCAGAATCGTGTATCATGTAGTAACATTCGTGTGATTCTCCGGGTTAAACCGTCGTGACAAACAACATGTGTAAGGGCTCGTTAGAGAGAGCGTCACCTCCCAATCCAAAGAGATCGTTCCCGATCAAATTCGCTGAGCGTACCTAAAAATAATCAAGTTCAAAATCAGCACAAGACTGTAGGAAGTGACATCCACGTCACCATCCACATTCATTACGTCGCTCCGCTATTGCGCGTCGCATGACATTCCATGACGCCACTACACGCTTCACGCTCCAAGTCACATGACACTGCGTGACACCGCTCCGCCGCTACACGCTTCACGCTCCAAGCCGCATGGCGCCGCTCCTCCTCTGCAGGCTGCATGATGTCGCTCCCCCGCTCTGCCGCTTCACGCTCCAAGTCACATGATGTCGCTGTAATTAGCATGACACGGCATGATGCCCCTGTAGCCGCATGATGCCGCTCCGCCGCTTCACGCTGCAAGCCGCATGATGCATGACGCCGCTTGCCGTTGAACGTCGCATGACACCAGATGACGTCAGATGACGCCAATGCATGCCGCATGACGCCGCTTCGCCACTTCATGCTTCACGCTACAATTCGCATGATGATGTGGTGTTGCAGCACGCCGCACGACGTCGCTCTGTCGCTTTACGCCTCTCATCGCATGATGTCATTGTAGACCACATGACGATACTTCGCTGCTTCACACTTCACGCTGCAAGACGCAAAACACTACTCTGTTGCCGCACGCCGCATTACACCGAATGATGCTTGATGACGTCGATGCGGGTTGCATGACGCCGCTCCGCCACATCACGCTTAACGCTCCAAGTCGCATGACGATGATGCAATCCACATGACACTGATTTGCTGTTGCATGATGTTGCTCTGCTGTTGCACGCCACACGACGTCGCTCCGTCGCTTCCTGCTTTATGCTCCAAGTTGCATGACGCTGCTCCGTCGCTTCACGCTAAAGCCGCATGACGTCGCTGTAAGCCACATGACGTCGCTCCGCCGCTGGGCGCCACATGACACCGCACGACACCGCTTCCGCTTCACGAAAAAAGTTGCATGACATCGCTACGTTGTTGCACGCTGCACGAACCCGCATGTTGCATGACACCGCATGACTCTGTTAGTTAAGTAACCTAGAGGACCAATCATTTGTGATGGTACTCTTGTTTAGTTTTATGTAATGGATGATTTATATCATTTTGTTCCTTGAGTTTTATATATTTCATAGATTATTTGAGTTGAGGACTTGAATTGTGAAACTCTATGATTGATTATTAAACTCTTAATAGTCCCTAGTCTTATATCATTAGCATGGAACACTGAATGATTATATATAGACTAGTATGTGGATTAATGCGTGATCATGTTTCACAGATCACTGATACGAGGTATCTGTTTAATCACATAAATATACATGTACGGGCTATGTGATATTGGACATGACCCACCATGACTTGCTGTAGAGATTGTGTTTGTGTCATCAGTAAAGTCATAAAAAAAGTATTGATTCTATTATCTGAGATATCATAATTCTAGATAATTAATGTATATTTTGTGCGATTATCAAATGCTGCTTTTAATCGAGGGCTATAAAGATAATTTCTGGATATACATGAATTATGCTAGAAGTTATGGATAGTCAATAGGATATATTTGTCCGTCTCATTACATATGAGATTAGTGATGTCTTTGGGCCCCTTGATGCAGTGATAATTATTATGCATGCATTTGTGATCATGGGATGATACAAATAATAATTATGAACTGAGGATCAAGAAAACGATTAATGGTCAAGGATGACACATTCCTACGCTTGACATTAATCAATGATATTACGTGACAAAGGAATCGGTACAAAAGAATAAAGGATCACGATTTGTCTGTGTTTGATCGGGCAATCATAATGCATTGCTAGATGCCAATTATGATTTATAAATTAATGTTTATTAATTTATTACTGATCATGACATAGATCCTACTGGATCGCTCTATTTGACAAGTTGAAGCATAAAACAATTAATTAATTATGTGAGAAATTTTTTGGATTGAACAAATTTGAGCGAGGCTCATATTCAAATGAGGAACATAATTTGTCTTCGGCGCATGGCATATCTTTCATGAGTGTGCAATTAATTCTCAGCAAATGAAATAGAGTTTCATTTTCTTGCGCAAGAGTAAGGATTTGAAACAGTCCAATTGATTGCCATTAAGCCTCATTATTTTACACATAATGACAAGGAAGTTGATTAGGTGCAAATACCATCTCATGGATATATATTTTGCGCAAAGAGAAACAACAGGCTGCTGATCCTTTTGGTCTCAGAAGGACTTTCATTCATTTCCTTGTCAGTGTAAAAAATTATTCCAATTCAATAAAAATTCTTTTCTCCTCTCATGTGTTGAGACAAAAAGGAGATTTTGAATTTTTGTTCTATATAAGGTCTAGCAACCTTGCTTCGACTCGTCAAGGAGTGCACGTGGTAGAGGCTTCACGTTTGGGAAGCTTTCGTGAGACGAGACGAGAACCGACATCCTTGAAGACGCGAGCAACCTTTACGCAAAGGAAGTCGTCGCGCTTGGTACGATACCAAGTAAGGTATTAAATTCACAAACTTGTAGTTAGATTCGAATTTTATACACATGATCCTTGGGATTTAAATTGAATTGCATGAAATTTTTAAAATTCCGCATATCATGCACGTAACAAAACCTTACAGACTCCCTGCAGACCACATGATGCCGCTCCGCCTCATGACGCTACTCAGCTGCTTCATGCAACAAGTCGCATGACGCTGCTGCAATCTGCATGACGTCTTTGCAATATGTTGATAATTTGAAGTTTGAAGATATCATTTATTAGAGAATTATGTTTTTTCTATATTAAATTCAAAAATAATATCTTAGATTTACATTCACCGATATTTATTTTCTCTACAACATGATTTGCTCACGTTTCTATGCATGAGCACGAGTACTAGTTATTAGTTAACCATTAATTTTTAGGGAGGTGATACGTAGATATCAATATTGATACCGACTATTTATACCAATGTTATTATGCACATTTAGTTGAGTTATTATGCACATTATTTGAGTTATTATGCATGTTACTTTTTTTTATTGAAATAGTTAGCATGTTATTTTTTGTACTGAAATAGTTACGCACGCTATTTGAGTTATTATGCACATTATTTTTTTTAACATTCATAATATTTTTTTCAGTACAAAACTAATATGAAATAACATGTTTAATAACTTAAATAATGTGCAAATTAACTCAATTAATTATGCATAATAACATCAGTATCAATAGTCGGTATGAACATTGATATGTGTAAAACATTTTCTTAATTTCTAATCTCACACGATTCAGAAGATTTCGTTTCCCCTTCTGTTTTGTTCCAAGCAATCAAAATTTAAAAAGTAATCTCAAGATACCAAGTCTCTTCGCTCTATAAGGCTGTGCTCCAATGGAAATAAATGGGTGGGAGGAGAAGGAAGAGGAAGGGAGGGGGTTGTTTTTACCTGCTCCCGAGTTCAATTTTACCAAGTAAATGAACGGTAAAGGACGGAAATGGAGGGGAATCCTTCTATTCAATTTTACCAAAGTTGTAACTAGGGATGTCAATGGGCCTTACTCGCGGGTATTTTGCCTATCTCGCGGCCTACCCGACCCACAAAAATGTCATACCCGGCCAACCCGGCCCGCGGAGGTGGGCTTAGAATTAGCAGCCCGACCTATCCATGAGCTTCACAGCCCGGCCCATGGGCTACCCGCACAAGCCCGTCCAATACTCCAGTGCATCACAACATCAGCGCATCAAATAAAAAACATTTTTTCTATTATTGAATGTACAGCTTGTAATTACTGAATTGTAAAATTTGTGATAATTTTAGAATTTCAGATTAATATCGGCTGATAATTTGATATCATAATCAGCTATCAGTATTATAATCGGTCAAATCTATTCATGTCTCACGTCATATACTAAGATCCAATCTAATTCAATATTATAATCGGTCCATGGGTAACCCATGAGTATAACTTCACAGTCCATAGCCCGCCTCGGCCCGTCCATAGACCCTCCATGATAATGAGCCAGGTGAATATAGTGCTTGAGTCGGGTAGATATGTGCGGGTCGATGAACCGGCGAGCCAAACTGCCTAGGCCCTAGTTGTAACCTCCCAGCTGTTTCCATTCCGTTCCATTCTTTTCCGCTCAAACTCAGCAAAGTCTAAACCTCAAACCCCTCCTGAGCGGGAAAATTGAACTACACTTCCCAATCACAAAACCCTAGTGCGGAGACAAAATGCGGCCAGGTGCGCGGCGCCTCCCGAAGCCTCCCGGCGGCTCCGGCGTCCCATCGATGAACCTGGCGCGCGCCTTCGACATGGCGCGTCGAGACTCCGACGCGACCAGCGTTAGCAGCATGCCCTCCTCCACTGGCACGCGCATCTCCGTTTCCTCCTCCATCCTCGCCGACCGCGGCTCTCAGGTCTCCGCTCTCGCGTATCTCAACTCCTATCTTTCCGATCTCAAAGCTCCTTTCTCCCTCCGCCCCCCTCTCCCCTCTGGCCGTGACATCATATCCGCCTTTCAGTTCCTCCTCTTGCGCCTCGATTATCCCATATCTGACAAGGCCTTTGAGGAGGATCTAATGTCATTTCTCCAACTACTCAATTGTCCTGTTAAGATCAACAAATCTGCTCTCAAGGCACCGGGCACTCCTCATATCTGGCCCACGATTCTCGCCGTGCTCTATTGGCTTGCACAGTTTGCTAGTGTCAACGATCACCTCTCTGAAAGTGAGCCTCCTAATTCCACTTCCAATGATTTACAATTGTATCTCACTCAGAGTTACTCCCTCTTTCTCTCTGGGGATGACAATGCTGTAGCAGAGCTTGATGAAGAGTATGCTTCCAAGGTACGGGCCCACACAGATACCTCAGCAGAGCAGGCAGAGGGAATGGAGAAGGAGATTGCGGATCTTGAGGCGAAGTTCGCGGCTGCAATCAGCGGGCCTTCCTTGAGGGAGGAACTGGAGAAAAAGAGAGGGCTGTTAATAGAGGATAAGAAGAAATTTGAGGCAGTGGTGCAGAGCTGGACTGAACGGCTCTATGAAATGGAGGAAACACGTAATGGACTGGAGAAAGAACTGGAGGCGAAGAACAAGGAGCACAAACGTCTGTTGGATGAGAAGAATGAGCTGGAGAAGAGGATAGGCATGCAGGGGGTGAGTGTGAGGGATATGGAGAGGATGAAGCGGGAGATGCAAGCGATGGAGAGGGATATTGAAGAAGCAAAGAATGCAAAGAGTGTGGCTGAGGAGAAGGTGTGGGAGGCTGAAGCGGGAATTGCTCAGAAGTTGGATGAGATGGAGGTGGTTGTTGAACAGTGCAATCTGGCTATTAAAAAGTAACTTCTCTTTTTTTTTGGATTAGAACAATGTTTACTTGTGCATATAGCTCTACTAGTAGAATAGCCTGACAGACAATAAACAGAATAGAAGAACTTGATTCTTCTGATAACTCACTTTCCTTTAACCTAGGTTACCCAGATTCTTCAAAAACCAGCCGCACCGCATATCGGGTACGATCTGATATCGATTCGCATATGATTCACGTGCGATTCACACACCCGATATGCACCCCTTTTACTTGGAGCTATCTATAATTTCCCCCCCTTAAAATAGTATTATCTACTTACACTTGATTATGGCCTTTTTCATGGAAGATCTTTTACCATCTTTATTTTCTCATTTATAACTACTTAAATTTTCATAATATATCATCCTGTAACTAAATATTAAGAAAGATCCACTAAAGGTAAATTGACGAATATCTTTGTAATAATATAACATTCAAATTATCTACTTACGCTTGATTTTGGCCTTTTTCATGGAAGATCTTTTACCATCTTTATTTTCTCATTTATAACTAGTTAAATTTTCATAATATATGAACCTTTAACTAAATATTAAGAAAGATCCGCTAAAAATTAAATTGAGGAATATCTTTGTAATAATATAACATTCAAAATTATCAACTTAAAAAATTCTACTTAAAACAAATGAATTATTTCTACAAATTCAAAATGCAAACTTATTGTTGATTCTTTTTATTATTTTATATAGACTTCGCCGTATCCTAGTTTTTTCAAAATACCGTATCGCCGCACGTGCACTGTGTCGGATACGTACTCGCACCCGTGCCCGTGCAACATAGCCTTTAACATGTTTCTGTATTAATGTTGTCCGGTCCGCACAGGCTGTTCCTGTTGTTACCTTGATTGATGCCGTGGCTTACTTGTCTAGCATTACTAAACAATCAAATGATTAACCTATTAAATTTTATTGTTTTATTTCTTTTAAGATATGCATATAGCAGATTTTGCTTATTTAAGCTAATTTTAGGATCTGCATGCAATTACTTCCATATTAATGCAATTGTATCCATATTACGAAGTAGGTGGCCCCCATCAAAAAATGATTTTCATGTAAAGATATTTTTAATTTGTTGGGTAATTATAATTCCTTCTACATGACATGAAGGCATTTTGTCCCTTTTCATACAGGGTAGTTTCAGCGAGCTTTGGTTATTTGTGTGCTAGCATTATTTATTATATTGCATAAGAGCTAAATCTTTCTTCTCTTCTTCTTTATCTTTTATTTGTCCAACTCTCCAGGCTAAAGCTTGAAATAGATTTTCAGTACATGCTAAATGTAAAGGGATCAACACCAGCTGAGGTGATTGGTGTAGATTACAAAGCTACCCTTAAGCCTGCACTACAAAATCTTGAAGAAGAAATGAAGAAATCATCTGTTTCGAAACTAGAGGAGTCTATTGCATTACAAGAGCAATTGCAAGACAAATGCAAGGTTCCTGATGAGAAGAAGAAGATCCTTACAGTCCTGCAAGACAGATTGGATGAGGTAATGTTTATCTTTTGTAATGTTTGTGTCGCACCATTCCTTTAAAAAAATATACGGTGATTTAATTGGGGCAATAGCATAATACGGGCATATCTCAGGCATATCTAATTTTCCCTTGCTAAAAGGTCAGAATCTTCTACTGTTGTGCAGATTACACCTAACAATTCTACTCTTTGCACATGGTTCTGTAAATTCTTGTTGATACCAGCATATAAAATCATAACCACTGAAGTAATGATCAAGTCTTATGCAAATCACCAGGTTTAGTCAAATAACTCCATAGATAAAGTGAAGATGTCCTCATTTTTTGTTCATTTATAAATAGGTGCTAAATTTAAACCATGATTTCCAGGTTCATTTAGAATATTTTTAGGGAAATTGCTGTGTTTTGTTTGTATGAGAGTGGGACTTCTATTTTTCCCTTCAATACAACAAAATGAATGCTTCATTTTTGTTTTTAATAACTTTGGAAATGTGATGAGTAGGATGGGATCTGCATCTGCTGTGCCATTGTCAATCTGGGTCGCTGCCTTAATCTGAATGGCTGTGATTTGATTAGGAGGGTCCCATTATTTCGTGGGCCCACTGCCAGCCACTCAATGGCGCAGTTGTGCCATCGAAATAATGGCAGCAGATACATTTCCGAGCAGGATGCACATGTAACAAATGTTGAGTATGCTTTGCAAAAAGGTGTTATTTAATGTTTGTGTTTTATTTTCTGTAGATTGAAGGTCGCTTGAAGTTGGTTAAAAATGAAATGGAGAGACATAGAGCTACATGCGCTGCTGAAACAAAGAAAATGAAAGATAATCTGGTGGAGAAAGAGAATCACTCAACTTCTATTGAAAAAGAGGCCCAAGAATTTCTGAAGGTAATAATAAAAAAATTAATTGTTGTTGTATGGAGGAGTCAACCATAACATTTAAGTTTCCAGCAGCTGAGAAATATACAGTCTCTCTCTCTTTGTTTTTTCTATATATTAGACTGATAAAACTATTCATATTTAATCCGAATTTAACAAATATTAATTCCATTACTATGAGTAATATCTTTCCGAATCGTGCATTCATTGATATAAGCAGCACGATATTAAGAACTCCACCCAACCCAATGAGCAAAATGTTCTCTTCACTTCAAGTGATGCTAAGCCACATGCCTGCTTACTTCAAGCTAGGAAAAAAAAATATATCTTTTTCTTTCTTATATATAAAGTAAGGGAAACTATAAACTCCAAATTCAAATCAACTTCTTCCACTTCCTTAATATCTCGAAACTTTAGATATTCTAAGTTCGAATAAAACAAAGAGAATTCAAAAGCCCATCATGAGTGCCCCCCAATATTGCTTTTAATCAAGCCAACTACATGTGTGATCTCCTTCTAGTCCTTCCAATTTTGTGGTTTTAATTTTTGTGATTGTACAAGCACATTCTATTCGAATCACATGCACGCCTTCAAACCGATTGATTGACGAGGTCAGTTATTATTGATAACAAATTTGATTCATTATCGTGACAACTGACAAAACATCTATAAAATCAAGAAAGGAAAAAATGTAGACATGTTTTTTATAGTTTTGGATAAGCCATTTATCAGATTTGGTGCATCTTTCCAACTGATTGGTCATGCATCGTAGAATTTATTGTGACAGTTTAGTTTTATCGTACTCCATGATGACCAGACACTTGTGAACTTGCACGCGAAATGCTAGATGACATCTAAACTGTAGAGAAATCCTAACACCTTTGGCAGTCCTTGTAATATATAGTTTGCTGTACAGTCGGTTCTTTTTATTTGATACCAGTTCATAGATATTGTGATCTCAAACTAAAGTCTGTTCCTTTGATTTCTGATAGAGTGCTGAAACAACGCTAAGGGATGCAGTCAGGGTAGCTGAAGAAGAAACCCAGCTTTGTGCTTTTGAGCTGATAGCACTTATGGATGTCGCAACACAATTCAAGGAATTCATGGAGTCCATGAGTGATGGGACAAAGTCAGATTTGGCGGAACACATTGATCTTGTGGCGGCTTTATCTAGGAACCTGACCTCTGTTGTTCCCAAGTCCGGCCTGAAGCGGGCGCGCTCTCCTTCTGCTGAGTAGTAGTATAGTGTTGATAAATTTAATTTTACTTGTGGTTGGAATTTGTTACTTCTAAATGTACCTTGTTTTGCAGGCTCTTTTCTATTGTGTATATATTGTTGGCTTGATCTCTTTGAAAATGTTTTAGATATTGAAGAATGATATACGAGGCTCTGTTAAAAAAAAATGTTTTAAGAAGCCAGTCGTGTTATGGCTTTTTGCTAAGTAGATAATGGCATTTGCATGAACTTCTTGATCTTTGAGGTTTAAATGGTCCATGTGAGCTATTCTATATGCTGGAAGCTGGAAGCCATTCATATGATTGTTTTGTTTCTGAAGGAGCTGTTAAATACGGCTGTGGTTTTGTCAAATTTGAATTAAGAGTATCAATAGAGTCAAAATGGAGGTACAACAATAGGAAATTGAATTCGGTTATTTGATAATTTCAAAAAGTAGTTAACCTGAATTGCTAATTATAACGAGCAAACTTAGATAAGTCGCCTTTGTGGGTCACACTACATTTTTGTCAGAAGTAACATATACTAATTGCAAGGCGGGCTTCAGTCATTGACGGTGAGTTAGTCATTGTTAATTTCTCTAACGAAGTCAACAACTATCAGGTTTGGTTATATTTTTTTAATGACAGAATAATGAGTATTTTACTATTTTATATAGTTAAGTGTGTTGGGAAATCAAGGAATAACAAGTCTGATCTCCTATTCATCTTAGTGTCGGCCCGGTGGGTCAGTACAATTTAGTGGAATAGAATTCAAAGAACGAAATCATAGTATTAGTTGTTACCTATATGTAACTATTACTTTTATTTGCATATTAGATATAAAGCGATTTTTCATTAGTGGTGCTGCCGTTGCTACCAGCACTGGCAGGAGTGGAGGAGGATTTGATAGAAATCTGAATCGGTACAGATTAATTTATCCCAGGATATGAAAGAAATTGAATCCTTCAAATTAACGCTCTTTTTGTATTGTTACTTGTAAGACATACATTTCAAATATATGGATGTATGAGAAATGGTTTCAATCAGTAATTAGTGGGGAAAAAAAAGAGACAAATGGAAAGGATTAGATTAAATAATGCTATTCTCACTAAGGATAATTTGTTAAACTTGTACACATAGGGCCTGTTCGTTTTAATCCTAACCAGTGAGATTTCAATCTCAGTGGAGATGTATTTCCATGACCTGATCGGAGTCCTATTTTTTTGGAATGGATTTGAGCAACTTTTCCATATGAGTTCTCACTCCACATTTTGATGAGAAAATAACAATTAGATCAGACTCAATTATTTATTTCCCATGATTCTTGATTGTGCCAATTTCTTTGTCACTGTTTGGTTGGGATCCTACAAAAGAGTTTTTAGGGAACCAATGCTTTATGCATTTTTTTTTCCATAAAAAACACCACATGACGAACGGGGCCTTAGTAATCAGTTTTGATCTATGACTAACATTAGGTTAAAATCACATCTCTAGATCAATTATGGGGATCGATTCAGGTCATGGATAAAAAATAATATATTCGCACCCTATTCGCCACTTGACGTATCCACGAGTATCCAGGCGAGGGAGGGGAGAGTGGACAGAGAGCTCAAAGGAGCCCGATGTCGGCGCTAGCCGCACGGAGAGAAAGAAGAGAGGCGAGGTAAGTTTGTGTCTTTCCTTGTGAGAAGTGTTGTATGCCTTTTCTGTTTTATTGTTATTCTGTGCAAATAGAGATTTTCATTTTAAGGAGAGGTGACACAAATATTCAAGCAGTTAGGTCATTACCATTTCAAATTTGTTAACATTATTAGATGTTCAGATTGCAAATTCTACATATCTTTTGGTGTTATCTGCATAAGTGCTGGTTCTAATAATTAAAAAACCCAAAAAAGATATACAAATTCTCAGTACAGAAAGTCCGGACCAAGACAAGCTCCCAATACCAGTTGTCGATTGCACCATGATTACTTATATATTTTCTTAAGAGAACCAACCTTGGGAGTACCCATCTTCAAATTGTACCATCTGAATTTTCTTTTGGAGTTGATATGTATTTTGGCATACTTCTCAGATAGTATTGGGAGATAGAAGTGTGCAGAAGGCATTCAAGTACACTGTAATAACATGCTTCAATCCAGGCTCATTCTCTAGGGATGGTACATTTGCCGCATATCGACCTTGCACCAAGGATGTCGAGCTTTCTGGTCTTGAAAGTTAATTTATCGAACATCTATATAAGATGACTTAATATGACCGGTTTTACTACATGTTGCATTTATGTTTGCAACTTATTTTGTTATTTGTTCTTTTACCATGTATGACATTTTAAAAGGAAATAATTAAATGTAATCTGTTAGTTGTATTTCTGAAAGTTGCTTGTTTTTTACGCTTGTTATATAGTGTTATTTCTTATGTTTCAAATGATGCTTGCCTTCCAGTTAACATCAAGCCTGATAGTAACATTGTACATTATCAAACTTTACTGGTATTAAAATTTGGAAATGCTTACCATGCTGCCGCCACTCAATTGTAACATAAATTATAGTAAAAAAGGAAAATTTTCAAAATGTCATTACAAAATACTGCATTTGTCAACTATAAAACTCATATTTGTCAAAATATTATTAAAACTCACCATGCACTTAATTATGGCGCCATTATCACTATTTTACTTCATTAAAAAATTCTAAACTTTCTAAATAACAAAATTGTCCTGCCTCTTTCCTCTTCTTCTCCGATCAAACAACACCATAGCTGCTACCATGGTTGTGGTCTCACCATTGTGCTTATACATGTGTGGTGGTCTCACCATTGGTTCTAGCAACCTCAATGGTGCCCTTGTCGACCTTGATACCATGAAGGACACCTCCCTCCAACACATCAACGAAGGGCTTGCCGTCCTTGGTCTTCTGGTAGAGAGTCTTCTAATAAAGGACGACACCGTTGAGGTATTGGAGGGCTCCAGGGGTCAGCCGGGCCATTCCTATTTGGCGAAATGTGGGAGACTTCGGCTTTTTCGAATGAATCCATCAGTGTTAATAACTTTATTTTATAAGCCAAAAGTTTTTCTTCATTTACCTTAGCCTCGTCTTTGATTTGCCGAACCGCTAGCTGAGAGTCGCTGAACAAGTGTACTTGTCGAGCTCCTACTTCCTTGGCTAGGGTCAATCCAGCTATTATGGCTTCGTATTCTGCCGCATTGTTGGTTACTGGGAAGAGTAGCTGGATGAAGTAGTTAAGCTTTTCCTCCTTCGGGCCTGTCATCGTGACGCCTACTCCAGCCCCTGCTTGAGATGAAGCTCCATCCACAAATAGCGTCCAAGAATCGGCGACGGGTTGTTCTCCGGAATATTCAGCGATAAAATCAGCGAATATTTGGGACTTCTGTGCGGGCCTTGCATGGTAAGTTATATTGAATTCGGATAATTCGAGGGCCCATTTAAGGAGTCGAGCGGATGCATTGAAGTCCGTAAGGATTTTCTTTAAAGGTGCGCTAGTGAGCATCTTGATATGGTATGACTGAAAGTATGGTTTGAGCTTACGGGCGGCCATGACCAAGGCCAGTGCCATTTTTTCGAGAGGTGGGTATCTTGTTTCCGCATCTCTTAGAATATGAGATACGAAGTAAACGGGAAGTTGCTTCCCCCTTTCTTCCATTACAAGCGCGGCGCTGACAGCTCAATCTGCGGAAGCTAGGTACAGTAGCAGGGGTTGTCTTGGTTGTGGTCGGGACATGCAATGCGGGTTGGCCAGATATTCTTTTATGCGAGAAAAGGTTATTGCGCATTCTTCGTTCCACTCAAATTTCGTGTCTCGACGTAACGCTTTGAAGAAAGAAAGGCATACTTCGCCTGATTTTGCTATGAATATTCAGTGCGGCCAGGCGTCCCGTTAGATTTTGTAATTCCTTGAGGTTTTTGGGAGGTTGCATGCTGAGTATGGCTTCTGATTTGGACGGATGAAATTCGATCCCCCTCTGCAAGACTACAAAGCCTAGGAATTTTCCTCCTGCCAAATCGAAGAAACTTTTCTTTGGATTCAATTTCATTCCTACGGCTTTTATTGCTTGAAAAGTTTCGGCTAGATCTTTAATACGATGATCTTCCCTCATGCTTTTCACAAGCATATAGTCTATGTATGTAGGGGTGCAAACGGATCGGATACGGACGGATAATAGCATTACCATATCCGTATCCGCTTTTATTTTTCGAATATGGATATGAATACGAATAGTTCCGGATACGGATCGGATGATAAACGGATACGGATACGAAGCGAATAATAAACGGATATGGATGCAAATACGGATATAATTCGGATAATTAAATGGAATGAGTACATTATGAAAAATCATTAATATATCATTATTCAACAATAAAATTATTTTAAATTATATTATAAAATAAATTTAATGGAATAATTAAAATGTTGTAATGAGTAGTGTCTTTATAATTATTTTTTTAATATTATAAATATTCAAAACAATTAAAAATTAATTTACTTAGCTATAAAAAAATAAAAAAAATTTGGGTTGACATATTTTCCGGATATCCGAAAATCCGAAAGTTCCGGATTCAGATAATTATCCGAATCCGTATCCGTATCCGGTTCAAAATTCGAAATTGTATCCGTATCCGTATCTGAAATATCCGAATCCGAATATCCGATATCCGTTAAAATCCGGATCCGAATCCGGATAATCGAATAAATATCCGATCCGTTTGCACCCCTATATGTATGCTTCCATATTCCGCCCAATTTATTTTTCAAATACCTTGTTGACCATCCGCTGGTAGGTAGCTCCCGCGTTTCGTAACCCGAATGGCATAACCTTGTAACAATAAAGCCCCATATCGGTTACGAATACGGTCTTCTCTTCATCTTCCGGATACATCCTTATCTGGTTATATCCGAAAAAAACGTCCATGAAGCTCAACACAGCGTGCCCTGCTGTAGAATCGACTAGTTGATCAATCCTAGGTAGAGGGAAGGGGTCCATTGGGCATGCTTTATTTAGGTCGGTAAAGTCGATACACATGCGCCAGTCTCCGTTTGCCTTTTTGACGAGCACGGGATTTGCCAACCAGTCTGGACACGTTACTTCCCAAATAAAACCTGCTTTTAACAACTTTTCCACTTCTGTTCGAACTACTTTCTGCCTTTTGGCCCCAATGTTCCTTTTCTTTTGCCTGACAGGTTTGTGATCTCGCTTTACATATAAGCGATATTCAGATATCTTCCTTCGAATTCCCGGCATATGCTCGGCTGACCAAGCAAATGATGATATATTCTCCTTGAGGAATTGTATAAGATCGTTCCTGAGTCTGCCGGAAAAGGGCCTTTCCTATCTTTAGGAACTTGCCTTCCTCGATTTCAATATCTTCGATTTCTTCGATGTTTGTTAGTGTTTCCTCTTGTGTTTCATCCATACTCGAGGATTTCGGAGGATCAGATTCTTCCACTGGGCCAATCTGGTGTACTTGCCCGTTCAATGCAGCTTGGTAACATTCTCGAGCTTCATTCTGCGCCCCCCGCTCTATACCGATTCCGGAAGGAGTTGGGAATTTGACGGCTAGGTGAGATGTGGAAACTTCTGCTCCAAAAATATTGAGCGAGTCTCACCCTAATATGGCATTATAAACTGAAGGGGTTCTCACCACCAGAAAATCTATTTTGGCGGATACTGCTTTCGGAAATGCTCCCATCCGGATAGGCAGGGTGATGATTCCTTTCGGGCGAATCGAATCCCCTGTGAATCCGAACAAGGGGGTGTCGGCTTCTCGTAGTTCCGACTGGTCGATTCCCATTTGCTGCATCGCGTGCCAGTACAGTATATTTGCTGAACTGCCTGTATCAACTAGTATTCGGCGGACCTTGTATCTTCCTATCTTGAGCTCCAGTATGATAGCGTCGTCATGGGGCTGGGTTACCCCTTCGTAGTCTTCTTCTGAGAAAGTGATTTCATCTTGTTTGAGCCTCTTCATAGGCCTGCCTTGAGCTGATGAGTATATTGCACAAATAAGATGTACTCGCCGTGTATTTCGGTCGTCGCCTCCCGACGACGTTCCTCCGCAAATTATGTTGATTGCAGTGGTTGATGAAAGGGGTCTGGGGAGAGGATGATCGATAAATGCTTTTGTTTCCGAGGCCAGGGGCCCGTGACGGACGTCTTCATATTTCATGGCGTTGGAGTTTATCTGCCTTTTTACTTCGTTCTCCTCCTCCTTTTTCGGAGTTGCCATTGGATAACCTAGCTAGTTCAAGTGAGGGCAGTGTCCCCATGGTCGCTGTTACGGTCTATCAGGGAGACAACCCGTAGTTGTTCTTGGGTTGAAAGGGGTGGAGAGCAGTTAACCGGAGAGGTTAACCGCCTATCTCTTGAGTTATGAGTTTTGTTGTAGTGTTCAGTGTTCTTCAGAATCTGATCCCCTTTCTCTTGGACGTAGGCGTATTTATACTGATAATGTTGGTTTGTCCATGATCTCAATCATGGGCGGTTACTTAGATCGTGCCGTAGTGGTGTTATACTTAGGGGGTTTTAATCCGGATGCTATTTTTAGGATATGCCCTTTCGGTTGAGTTTCTATCGGGAGGTGCTGTTTGTACACATGATCTATTTCGGGTACATGTAGGCCTTTATGGACCTTTCGGGGAGTACTGGGCCTTTCCTGATTTTGGACCTTTGGCAAAATGGCCTATCACTTGCCATGTTGCTGCCACTCAATTGTAACACAAACTATAGTAAAAAAGGAAAAAAAATTCAAAATGCCCCTACAAAACACTGCATTTGTCAACTATAAAACTCATATTTGTCAAAATATCATTAAAACTCACAATGCACTTAATTATGTCATTATCACTATTTTACTTCATTAAAAAAATTCTAAACTTTCTAAATAACAAAATTGTCCTGCCTCTTTCCTCTTCTTCTCCGATCAAATAACACCATAGCTGCTACCATGGTTGTGGTCTCACCATTGTGCTTATACATGTGTGGTGGTCTCACCTAGACCTGGCAAATCGGGCGGGTCGGTTTAAATTTGGGTCGAATAATATTAGATTCAGATCACTTTTGAATTCAGTTCAGCGTCAAACTCGGATTATTTCAGATCAATTAATTTTGGGTTCGATGCACCTACGAGATCGGATAACCATATGACTCGGATCGTGTAGGTTTAGATTTTTATCGGGTTTTAGATCAATCTGGGAACATGTTGACATATGTATTGGATTATTACGGTTCAGATAATAGTGGGTTACAGGTAATTAAGGTGCGAGTTTTGGACTCAATTCGTGCGGATCGGATTATAGTTTGATCGGATTAATTGATTAAGTATGTCGAATAATTAAGGTGCGGGTTTCTGACTCTATCCAACGAAACCAATTTCGGGTAAATCCGCTAAGGGTAAACACAAATAACTACGTTCAAAATCAGCACGAGATGGCAGGAAGCAACAACCGCGTCATCACACGCTGCATGATGCCGCTCCACTGCCGCAAGCCGCATGACGCTGCATGACACATGATGTCGTATGACGCAGGACGTGTGACACCGCTTCGCCGCATGATGAAAGACGTATGACGCATGATGCTGCTTCACCGCATGACACATGGCGCATGACATGCCACACGACGCATGGCGCATGATGCATGCCACACGACGCATGAGGCATGACTCTGTCGCATGACGTCGCTGCATGACATCGTCACATGACGCCTGACGCAGCACGCATGATGCATGACGATGCTATGCCACATGACGCATGACGCATGACGACGCTATGCCACATGACGCATGACGCATGGAGTTGCATGATGCATGATGCATGACGTCGCATGACGCATGACGTATGTCGCATGCCGTCGCATGACGCATGATGATCTAGAAAAATCAATGTAAGTATATATTTTATGTCGGATACCGGACTTTCTCGGTTCGGGTCATTTCAACTTCGGATAATTATCGATTTGGATCACCTTTGATTCAAGTTTTGTTCAGGTTACGGGTCATTTCGGTTCGGATAAATTTATATTCGGGTAATTGTTATTTGCAGGTTTATTCAGATTCGGATATTTTTAGGATACGATTTATTACGGATTCGAATCATATAATTTTATATTTTTAACAGGTGCAAGTCGGTTTCGGATGTCAGGTTTGTCGGGCGGACTTTTTCGGTCAGGTCAATTTTTGCCAGGTCTAGTCTCACCATTGATTCTAGCAACCTCAATGGTGCCCTTGTCGACCTTGATACCATGAAGGACACCTCCCTCCAACACATCAACGAAGGGCTTGCCGTCCTTGGTCTTTTGGTAGAGTCTCCTAATAAAGGACGACACCGTTGAGGTATTGGAGGGCTCCAGGGGTGCAGAAAAGGAGCTCATGCAAGTCATGACGGTTCTCCTCTACGTTCTCGACATTGATGCTTGCGAGACATGGTGTTGTTTGATCGAAGAAGAAGAGGGAGGCGGGGGTAAATTTGTCATTTAGGAAATTTAGAATTTTTAATTGAAGTAAAATAGTGATAATGGCATAATTAACATGCATGACTAATTTTAATGGCATTTTGATAAATATGAATTTTGTAGTGACATTTTGACAAATGCATTGTTTTGTAGTAACATTTTGAAATTTTTCTCAAAAAAAAAAATACTATATTTGTAAAACACTTCTGCTATATTTGTAAAACATGTGTAACAATTCAAGGAATTTTTCAGAGAAAAATCTTCTGCTCTTTTGACCTACAGCCTTCTCCATTTACCATAAAAAAAATCCGCATTCACGTCAACCTTCCCTCATTTACTTCTATTTGGTATTTCCCTTCAGCAAATTACCTTGATAACAAGTAATGCCAGTGCAACTGTGGAAGTACTAGTAAGGGTGAATGTTGCATTTTTTTGTCTTTTTACAAGTTAATTAATAATGCAATAGGACAGATCACCGATGAAATGGATAAGAGAAACCTATAGAATGTTAAAATTAAACGGACATGTCTTACTAAGAAAACACAATTGCTTACCTGAATAAACAGAGTGTCATAAACAATTCCTATTATTCAATAAAACCCTCCTAGCTTTGTATAATTATGATACCAACCAATAACAGAATAACTGAGACTACAATGGCGCAGACCAAAAGAAAGCAGTTCTTGTCACCCCTCTTCTTCAAGGCAGTTGCTGTAACCAGATGTTCTGCACCTCCATTTACATAGTCTTTCACGCAAGTGACATTGACCTCTATATCATTCAACTGCTCTTCTTGTGTCTCCACCATAACTGACATATCCAGAAAAACTTGGTGCAGCTTCACCAAGCTCCTTCTGATGTCACTCACCGCCTTATCCCGCTCCGCCATCTCCCAATCCACCTTCCCTTTGGTAACAGTCAAAATCTCCATTTTGTCCCCATCAGACAGCATCTTCTCGATCACCTCCTCAGTTGCCTCCTCTCCAGTGGCATTGAAATACCTCCTTTTGAGACTCTCTTTATGATCTACAATGATTTCATCTCTCAGCATCTGAAACCCATTCATCAGTTCTCTCAACTTAATTCTGACCCCATTGGTCACTAACAAGCGGGTCCGATCCACCATACTTCTTTCAACGAAGTTCTTCGAGAGGTTTCTGTTGGTTATGTTGGACCTGTCGAGGAGTTGCAACCGTGCCTTGATGATTTTTGCATTGCGAAGGATCAATTCCATGTCAGCATCCATTCAGTCTCGAGCTCCGCGTAGGAGGCGTGGTACATGTAGTGATTTTGACTCCTGGTGAAGCATGTTAAGATCAGAGAGGAGGCCATGGACGGTGTCAATTTCAGACTGAATTATATCGATTTCTTCAAAAAATTGTGAAAGGTTGGCCTCCTCGGCTGGAGTGACAGTGCGGGCGACATGTACCGTATCAAGGTCTGGGCTTGAATCATCTAGGGCTTGCTTCTTCAGCTCTTTATAGCTTAGGAAGGATTTGGTCATTAAGTTGTTCATCTTGAAACTATCTAGGGAAATAGAACAAAAAAGATGGTTACTATCAAGTTTGATATAATACTTTTAAGGCTTATCAGCACATACTGAGAAAATAAAAGCATGAAGTAAAAATATCTTATATCTCAGCCAAAAAAGGAGTGATTCTTGCATAGGAATTCCAAGGATAACTTGGTAGAAGAATTTGAGACTGAATATACTTTAGCAATCAGGTCATGTACCAAATGCAAGATTTTCATTAAAACAAAAGATATATTAGAAAGCATTCAATATTCACGAAAAAGCACACCAGTTAATTCGTTATAAATATTAAGGAAGGAAATCACAAAACCTGCGGATTTGATGCAGAAAATGATAATTCATAAAAAAAGAAGGAATCTTTGAGAAAGAAACACAGCAAAAACTGAAGAAAATTACAGAGGGTTCTTGATATTACCCTGATTTATGTCTTGCTTAATTATTTCATTAATTGAATTTTTTAAATTGCTCTGTTGCCAATTTTCAATTGTCAAAAGAAATCCCGTGTAAATTCCCAAGTGAGAAATTTAGTCAGAACATACTTAACCAATCCAAAATTCCAAATCAACATACAACATACATCTTGAAAATAAACTGGACGAGAAAGAAAAGAACTTTGAAAATTCTCTAGTTAAACTCAAGGGACTAATTCATCAAAATAAAAATAGCAAAGGTGCAAAGTTACCTCGTTGAAGAAGAACTGGGACCGTCTGAATTCAAGAACTCTTTCAAAAAATGAGAGGGGGAGAAAGAGGAGATGGTGAAAGAGAATTAAACGGGTTGGTGTCGCATAAGGAAAAATATTATAACGGGTTGGCAACTTGGCGTCGCTTCCGGATAGTGCTTAGTGAGTTAGCGGGTTTAGATTTTTAAAATGTTTTAAATGGCGAAACGGCTCGGTACCTGAATTACTTCCAAATTCCAATATCAGTATATCACCTCTTCCAAGTTCTTGTTACGGTGTCCTATTACAAACTTGAAGTTTGATATTCAGTATTCACCCATCAAATCTAACCTATTTGGATATTTATCCCTCTAGTTTGGACATTTGCCATATTATCATATTTGATTCTAACAAAAATTGAGATAAAGTTTCATTAAAAAGATATAGACGAAAATGCCCTTTGGACTGTTCATTTCTATCTATCTGGACGAATCCAAATCCTCTACCGTGCGGTAGGTGACGCGCAACAAACATGGTTCGTCTGATCTGAATCAAGATTCGTGCTTACCAAATTATAAAACCCTCCAGAATGAAATCATGGTCGGTCATTCTCTACCGCATAGCAGATCCTGACCGACCATTTCGTGTTGCGTGGTAGATGATAAGCTTCAATTCTCGACACGAGGTTGGTCTCAATGAGTAATCTTGGAGGTAAGATGATGATTCCTTTACACATCTAAATCTTGAAATCCAAAATTCAAGAGTAAGAATGAATAATGTATAGCAAGCATAGAGGTGACAGAATCCAACCTGAATCTGATCCGATTCGATATTTTGATAAAGTCAAACTATCAGAATCTGACCCGACTCGAGATGATTCGTAACTCAAGACGGAGCGAGACATGAGCGACCTGAGTCCGACCCGACCTGACCTGTAACCTGAGATGGCGCGACACATGAAGACCATAGCCCGACCCTACCCGAGACGACCCGTAACTCGAGATGAAGCGACACATGAGGATCTGAACCCGACTCGATCCGATCCGACCCGACTTAACCTGATACAACCTGTAAATTGATCTAATTCTATCTTGCTCACATTATAATCTAATTTTACAAACAAATGAACATATGAGGAAGTAAAGATTTACTAACAATTCAATAACGTGACTCGATCAAGACCGATTGAACTTAAAACTCTAAATAATACTTGAAAGTTGTTGGTGCAACCCAACCAGAACCCGACCCGGTCACGCTCGACCCGACCGAAGACCCGAAAATTGTCAATGCAGCCCAACCTGAAACCCGACCCGTCACTCGAAAAAGACTGACGCGACCTGGCCCGAAACCCGATCCGACTCATATCCAGAAAGTTGTCGACACATGACGACCCGAAACCCAACCCGACTTCACCCGACCCGACTCCAACCTGACTATTGTAGACAGTCAAACTAACCCGCCCGACCGACCCAACTTGCCACCTCTAAGCAAGCATACGCAGTCTTACAATCTACCTGTAAAACAAGTAATTGAAAATGTGGCAAAAATATGATTACCAACGATTTAACAGTCCGTGCCATTTTTTTATTTATTTAGTTGAGGAAAGACTCATAGATAAGATAGATAGATAGATAGATATGAACGAACGATCAAAATGTTCAAAGTAGGGTGGTTAATACAACAAGTAACATTATGTTATGCAGATATTCAATAATCAAAGTGTTCAGTAGCCTATCTAAAAAAAAGTGTTCAGTAGCCAAATCTGTATATGAGATGAAGAAAAAACTCAATAGCAATTGAAATTTATACGCAAGTAGTACTCGTGAGTAGTACCTGAAGAGTTAGAAGATAAACGCTCCCAATGATATTCGCATCTTGTTATTGCTTATTATTACATCTTGAAAAACATGAGAGATTATATTTTTACAATAATAGGACAGTTCTGACAAGCTTCGTCAAGTTGCTGACCAACTAGGTTTTACTAAAATTATTACAGTATTATGACCAAAAAGCATGTCTCACAAGTACAACATCCTTGAAAACCAGATTTTTCTAGGAATATTACACAGTATTATTATCAAGAAACATGTTTCAAAAGTACCCCTGCAAAAAAATTCTTGAAAGAAAGATAAATGGCAAGCAAAGTCCATTTCTTTTTTTTCTTCGTTTCCCCCTTGGATAGAAGGGCAAGCCAAAATGTACAAAAATATCAGTCACATCTCTCTACTTGATGATGACAAAAAAAGTAAAGTATAACAAGCCTCAGCTCCATACGCGCAAAACCACCAAACTGAAGTTGCTCTGGCAAACCTTCCTTTATCGACTCAGGAAATTATGCGGTGGTTGAACAGTAGGATCATGCATTTGAACTTACAGTATACTTGCAGTGCCCTCTGATTGAAATGTCCTCTGATTGAATACTCAAATTTATTTTGCTTATCTATTATTATTGGACCGGTCCCGCTTCAGATTAAGGGGTGAACTTTTTGGTGAAGACATCCTTCCTAGGGTGGCCTGCCGCATCTCTGTCCACACATTATGTAGGAATAATTAATTGAAACTTGCAATTGTGTATCTCTGTCCTCTAATTTGCAAAATACACAATTAACATAGTACCAAAAACCATAGGAGTGTTATTTGCAAACAAGTAAAATGATGGTGTAATCAGGAAGCTCACGAGTAAAATTACCTCTTTGTCTTTCAAGCTCCTGGTCAAGTTCTTCTTTCCATTGTCTTCTTATATCAGAAAAACTTGAACTGCAAAAAAAAAAATGTTTTGCTGCCAAGTCAGTTTTATGATTGGAAATTTATATAAAAATACATAACTTGTGTTCTGGAAGTTCTGCATAACTTGTGACATGGATAACCCAACCTAAGATCCCTGGGTCATGCAGGGTAGGTTTGTACCTGCACAACCTGATCAGACCAGTTGAGAGATGATACCAATTTTACACTTCCAGTGCAACTTCAATGAATGAGGCAAGGATTGTGATCCATTGAGATGAAAAAATGAAAAAATCTCAACAATCTTGACAATATTTCTTAAATCAGTTAAAGAGCTCAAAAATGAAAAAAAAAAAAATACAAACACATTTTTAAGAGCAAATGTTGCCATAATGTTAGATATTCCAACACATAATATTCCATATGAGTGTTAGATATACCACAAAAGGCAGTTAAATATGGAATGTTGCAAAGGTTTTTAACATTTTCCATGTGTATGATATACACAACAGAAATTCCACATAAAGGCAATATCAAATTCAGATCCTAACCCCTTAGACAATTAAGGAAATTTCAATATTTCAGGATATGAATGTGTTGATTATATAACAACATATTCAGCTAACCTGACCACTAACATCTACGATTTATACTAAGCTAGATGAAACACAGAACAGGTCCAGCTGGGCAAAACTGGCCTATTTACTTGACACCTCTATATTGCTACGTGATGTTTACCTTGGGCTTATTGGTTCTGTGATGTCTGAATGATTCTCAGGTGGCACTTGCTCATTCAATTTCTGTGGGGAAGCGATCTCCTGTAAGACGCGGCTGCCCCCCATACTGTACCTTGAAATACGCCGGCTGAAGCTGCTGCCTGGGCTGACATTCCTTGAGGAACCTGATCGAAGAAGCATTGTTGGTAAGGCTGCACTGGAGATTTTGCTTGGGGTCATAGGTGGAAGCTTTGAAGCATTTGTGGTGTTGCTGTTATTGCTTATGTTCTCCTTGCAGACACTGCTGATTACTTGTGCATTGCTAGAATTCAGAGAGTTCTGGAACTCTTCATATAAAGGTGTTTGAAGCTTCTTCAGGTCAAGTGCCTGGTGAAATAAAAATTATAATGGAAACAACAAGTCAAATAGTCAGCAATTAATGAGATAATGGAACTAGTGTAGGTTTTCTTTGCAAGTGTTAGAACCGTACCAGATGTGTGCACCAAATGATCCACACACAATAACAAAACCCACCATTAAAGCAATGCACGTTAGAAGCTCGTTTATCATACAAACATACCTTCTCATCAAGAAAAGCTCTAATCTTGGACTCAATGACCTCATCATCATCCTCGCAAGCAGCATCAGTGGAAAAGGAGAACCCATTGGCATCACTGCAGTCAACTTTTGAGGTACTTCTATTGATGTCATGATGGTCAGCTGTAAGGTCTCCTAGGTGTTGTGAGCTCAGTCTTCTCTGCTCGGGGCTTATATCAAACTTACAAGACCATTCCTCCAATGGCTCCGAGACGGGATCGAAGTTCTATTGTAAAAAATATGAGTAGCCTATTAAACCCTATGACCCATTATATTGATGAAGTCACAAATATAATAACCTTTTTTTGTATGTTTATTCGACTATATAGGAGCTATCTAGATAAATATGTCAAGGTTTTCAAACAAAGAAAATAAGAACTCCACAAAATGTAGCAGTTCTTATTAGTTTATTTGGAAAGTAATGCCATGCAAGGATTTTAAAATATCAAGTCTCAAAGCTGCCGGCTTGTATCTGTAATATCAGTAATAAAAGAGAGCCTTTAAAGAGGAAAGTAACATCTAGTACCGAGCCAATCACGGGGAAATCATCACCATCATCAAGCCGGCACATGTCATCATCATCATTATTGGTGTTCCATACTGGTCTTGCCAGCGAAACCTTGTCACAGTCTGTTACTGTGCCACTGCTTAAATAAAGTATGAAGATCAAGCATCCAACCAAGAAGGGTAATTTGGGAAATATTATGATTACAAGCCAAGCTTCCATGTAGTTGCACATACTTAAAATAAATAATAAATAATAATATTTCTTCACTTGCTTGATATAAACAAATGCCTAAGTGAAGCTTCCAACCGACATTTTGAGTTTTCATGATTTATCTTTTAAATCTGATTCAAGCTTTGAAAGCATTATTCCTGCTCGGTTCCTAACAAGTACTGTAGAATATAAATATCCATATACATGAAAACACAAATAAATAAGGAATTGAATAGCAATAAAGGAGAAAAAAGAAGGCTTCTTACAAATTGCTTGTTTGTGTTTTGTTTGCGTTCAGGACACTATTGCAGGATTCCTGTAGCGATAATAGCAGTCAGCATAAAGTACAAAAAACACTCTACATATATACCCACAAAATATTTTAGTGCTAAAGAATGGGCAAATTTTTCAGATTGCCACTTGAAATTTCTGATTTTAATGCCAAAAGACTGGTACACACCCGTCAATCAAGCCAAATAAATCTCATTGACCCTAAATATTTCAATTAGGATTCATATCAAATTAATTTATCATGAATATCTCATTAAATGACAGACTAAAACTAGCGGTATATTTGTACGACTTTAGTCCAAAATTAGCGACGGAGGGCGCTAGTCTAAACTTGTGATTTGTAGAATAGTTTATTATTATTATTACTACTACTACTACTACTACTTTTACTACTATTTTACTATTTATTATATTATTATTATTTATATTGATTTTTCATTTCAGATTGGGTTTCATTTCTAGCTTACCCCAATTTATTTGGGATTAAAGGCTTTGTTGTTGTTGTTGAATATCTCATTAACCCTGAATATTTCAATTATGATTTAAATCAAATTAATTTATCCTGAACATCTCAATAACCAAATTGCAAAATGAAGCCACCCAATATGCTGCAAGCACAAGTTCAAGTTAAGAAGTAAGAAAAGAAAAGGAATCTCAGGTCAGCAATACAGCATGTACCCTCAACTAACAAATTACAAAGGAAGAATAGAAAACCAAAACCGTTGCAATTTTATAAAACACAAGTTAAGCACTCACCTTGCTTTCTGCACGATTCAACTGCTTCATATCTTCAGGTTCTCCCGTTACAAATGGATGCTGAGTGAAAACAAGAACATAAATTGTTGATTTCTTTACCTATAGCAATATATGAATTATTAATGTAAAAGATACCATCACATGAAGTACCTGTAGTAAATCACTTGCAGTTGGACGCAAGCCAGGTTCCCTGGTACCACAAGAAAGGAAATGATTTTAGAAATTTATAGCATATTAACTCTGATCATTTACTTTAAAATTTTCCTTTTTGGTTAAAAAATGGGATTATTATTTTGTATACAAAACTAAAGAACCAGCAAATTATATTTGCTTGAAGAATAAACCATTCTCTGACTGTAAATTCTCCTTTTTTTGTTTAATAAAATAGGGTTATTATTTTGTATACATAAACTAAACTAAACAAGCAAATTACATTTTTCTTTTAGACCATTCTCTGACTGTAAAGATAAAGGTGATTCAATCATGAAGTATGTATTTGAAAATTAACAGGTAATGAACTAGAAAGCCATACTCCTGCAAACATTTGAGAAGAAAATCCTTGGCCTCTAAAGAGAGGTGCTCTGGTATTGGTGGGTGTGACTTTGTGGTTCCCACATGAAATAAAGCAGCAACCTGAAGTATAAACAAGAAGATATCAATAAACACGAGCTACACTGAAATCAGGAACAAGGATTTTCAACCAGGAATTATGTGGTATTGCTTAGGATCTATATGGGTGCCAGAACAAACATTTGAATATTATCCCAGATTATCCAAATAAATTAACCTCTTACTTGTGTTAGTAAGCGTTAGTAAGCCTCGGTCTGTTTTATTTTCCTCAACTGTGCTATTTGGTCATAGATTCCATTAAAATGCAGTCTGAATGTCTCATGAGTCAGTATAACATAACTTCGCCTCACTTGAGAATTCAATTAATTTTCGCTGAAGCACCGAAAATGTGGACTAACTAGGTTACTTCAACTACTGATCCAACACCATAGCAATTGGAAAAGTCTAGGTCAGTACTGCAAAAACAAAAATTAATCAGCTTACCTCTTGATATTGGCCGCTCCATGGTGGCTTACCAGTAGCCATCTCAATTACAGTGCAACCCACACTCCAGATGTCAGCCGAGCTAATTTAGTTTTCCACATATTGGAGACATAAAAAGCACGGCAACTGTTAGCAGACAAAAATATACTAAACCAACTTAACAGGTGTTGAGATGGGTGTACATAACTATATGATTGACCTGAATATGGGCATCAATGTTATTAGGTGCCACCGTGGTAGTAGTTTAGTTCCAAATCCACATAATGTTTTATTTTCCTTTTAATTATTTTCATTTTCATTTATATTATATTGCAACTTAATTCAGTTGAGACTCAGAAAAATCTCTCATTCTCTTGTAATAGTAAAGAACCTATTAAGCTTTGTACCTGACCCGTAAGTTCAAGTGGAGAGAAAAGAAATGTCTCCACAATGCTAAATTTGAAAAAAAAAAAGAGGAAAAACTAACTTAAGAAAAATGTGAGAATCTTACAAGCTATGCCCAGTCTGCACAATAACTTCAGGGGCCATCCAGTATGGTGTACCTTTCATTGATTTGGCAGCTGTCATCGTTGCCTAAAGTTAATAACATTTTGGTATAAATAGAAATAAAAATAAGGGGATAATTATATCCCGAAAATCAGGATGGAATGGGGTATGAATTGTTGATTCTATTTTGAAAATTTGCAGCTGCGCATATAAAAATCAGCCATCAAACCGTAACTGAAGAATTGAAAATTTGAAAGTATTCACAATCTTTTACCAGCTTAGCAACTTTCTTGGAAGCCCCAAAATCAGCAAGTTTAATACATCCTTTGTTATCAACAAGAATGTTTGCCCCCTGAATTAAAAGGTAAAACAAGTAAGATGAGAAATTTCTAAAAGCAAGGAGAACCAATAATTACACAAAGATTAAGGTCCTAATTATGCCTTTATGTCTCTGTGAATAATTTTATTCCGATGGAGGTACTCCAGCCCTTGCAATAGTTGCTTGGTGTACATCCTTATAACCTGTTTTAAACATGATTAAGAAGGGAAATTAAATTTTGGCATCTGTTCAGTTAAACACAGAAGTCTTTAACAGAAATATTGATACTCACGGGTTCAGGGAAAGATCCAAAATTGCTTAATAAAGATGAAATGGATCCACCAGGAACGAACTCCAGTAGGATATTCAATGTGTTTTCTTCTCTGACAGTTCCCAAATATCTCTGTTTGCAAAAGTAGAAAAAGAACGAAAAAAAGATGCCCAGACATAAAGATTGGAATTCCAAAATCAAGCAAGGATGCAAAACATAAATAATAAACTGCTTCACTTACAACAATATTTGGATGCGAAAGGTTTTTCAAAAGCTTCACTTCTTCCTCCAGTTCCCGTATATGAGCCTAAATAGAGGACAAACAAAACCTCACGATAATACAAATGATGGCACAAACAAACTGACCTCTAATTTCAAAGGAGAAAAATAAACTTACTTGGGCCTTCTCTTTGGAAGCATTACTCGTTGCAACCAAAACCTAGATACAAAAGGTCAAACCAAGTCTCATAAATCAAGAAACGGTAGCAAATAAACGCCCCAAACCCTACATTAACCCTAGTCCCAATCCCAAATCCAGAATACAACATCCTAACCTGTTTCACGGCAAGTAACTCGCCAGAATCAAGATTCATCCCCATGAAAACCTGGCCAAATGCACCACATCCAATACATTCTCCTTTCCTCCACCGGATTTGAGGCGGTGCATCCTCCTCCATGGGTGCGGCTGAGACCGTAACCCCCATGGTTAGCCGTCTCAATGGGCTTTTCGGTACAAACCCCAAACCCAATCCAACTCGCGATTTTCGGATACATGAGCCAATCCGATCGACAATACTGTTGTTAGGAAGATCGTCGGAGCTAGGGTTTGGCCGAAACACTAGAGATCGGCCCACTGATCCGAAGAGATCTTGCACAGATCCGAACAGGCTCTCTTCGCCTTTCATTACCCAAATCCAAAGAGATCTTCCGCTATCTAGTAGAAAGAAAGTAGTTTTCTACACTTTCCCTATTTTTTTCTCCGTCACGGGGTAAGAAGAGTGGAGACTGGAGAACTGGCGATTGATTCTTTGCTTTGGGTTTTGAATTTGCGGGTGTGTATGACGAAAATGTCCCTGCCGACCGTTGGGGAAATGAGAAGGTTCTTTTTTCTAATCGAAGTGGAGTCGGTGGGGGTGTGGGCGTGGCTTGGCTTGGCTGATTGTCAGAGCATTTCTAATAGAGCAATTAAAATTAATTGCTAAATAGTAATGATAAAATTTTTAGAAATTAAACAATTTATTTCTACATTGGTACAATCAAGTAAACAATTGAAAATTAAACACTTGATCAATAAAAATTAAACATTTGGCTAACTCATCTTCAGAAAAAAAAATAGCCATAATTGCTAAATAAGCAATTCTTTTCCATAATTGCTTAATAAGCAATAGCCATACAACCCAACAATTACAAAACAATTGACACATAAGCATAAGCAATTTCCAATGTAGATGCTCTTAGGTAAATAGAAGTAAGAGTAGGATACAGTAATTCATAAAGTGTCAATCACGCGATATTTGGTTTTATGTTTTTAATATAGAAATGAAATTATTGAACTTAGATTTTTATATGAGACTAACGTTTACAATTTTTTGTATTTTTTATTATTTTTAAAGAAGTGAAAAATTAGTTAATTTGACGATTTTTGAACTATTAATATGAGTGATTTCTATCTCTCAAACAGATTTTAATATAGAGATCGAATTTAATGATTTGAATCGATCATTTAAATTGAAATTGAAAATACCGAGATGAAGTATCACGTGAGTGATGTTTTGTGAAATACTATATCTGGCCACTTAAGTAGTGTTATATATGTTATTTTGCAAAGAGTGTGGTCTAAGTATTACTATTAAGTGCGAGAGCGTATTCAAGAATTACCAAAATCTTAATCACAAGCAATTTCACAAATTTTGGTGCAATTCAATCGGTTCACAAGACAAGTAATGTAAACATAGTAAGAGTAAGAGGGCAAATAACACAATATAATGTGATTCGGCCTACAAAACGAAAATGCATACTCCACGAAACACCCGGATAACACACCGGGACCAAAAACTACAACAAGAGTGTTTTATAAAATCTAAAAGGATTCAAGACCCTTGCAATAGGCAACACTAAACTTGCAAGGTATAACAAAAAGACCTTGGTTGACAACACAACCCAAAACAAGAATGATCTATTTGACAACACAACACAGATCAAACAAACAAGTAGAACAAATTAGCTCGAATAGACAATTAGATGATTAACAATGGCTATCCTAAACTCTCTGATAAGCTTGATTCATATATGCCATTAGCTAGGGTTTAGGACGTGATTTGGCCCGGATCTCGTGATGTTTTCAATTTCAAATGTTTAAATTAGGATGAAAATGTGCAAGTTCGTGGTACTGCTCTACTTTTCTTTTCTCATGCAGATACAAGAAGATTCAGGCCAAAAGGACCCCAGAGTCAGATTCCTGACGATGAGCTTGCGGGCCGTAGGAGGATGATTGTGGGCCGCAAAGAAATTCTAGAAGTTGCAACAATTCATTCCAGCAACTTCTCATATTCTTCAGAAAATGACCTAATTGCGGGCCACAGGAGAAAGCATTATGGGCCGCAATAGTTGAGGGAAATTCAAAAATTCAAATGCAGACTTCGGAGGGAACACATCTGCCCCGACATTGCGGGCCGCAAGCAGAAGACCCAAAATAGATTTCAGGCATTCTATTTAAGGGATTTGATTTTATTTTTGAGGGGGGTTTGAATTTCGAATAACAATCTTTTAGAGAGGGTTTGTGACAGAGAGAGAGTGAGGGGATCTTGGCAAGGAAAGAAAGGATCAAGAGAAGGAAGAAAAGCTTGGGGATTAGCGTCTATGGGTTATATCTTCTCTTCTCTTCTCCTTCATTAGGCTAGAACTTGATCTCATATCTTGTATTTGTTTGATTTTGCCATGAGAGGCTAATCACTTCTCTAGGGCTGAGGGATATTTCATGAAACTTGCTTGTAAACTCATATTTTGCTTTGTTTAATTGTTGAATCTTATCAATGTTTCTTCAATATTAATTTAGACTTTGCTTGATGATTTAGATTTGAGACGATTTGAATTGTCATTTAGGCCAAGAAAGAAATGCTAAGTACTAATCAAGTTCGGAAGGAAAGATTGGGAACTTAGATGATAATTAAGGTTTATTGTGATTTGTGAAACGCATAGTTGCTAAGCATAATCGTTGTAGATCTTAATAGGACATGTTCTTTAGAAATCTTTATCAATTAGGTGTAACATGTGGATGCAATACCGAGTTGGTCTAGGTTTAATATTAAAAGGTTAATTCCCTCTTTAATATTACTATTAGTTGTCCTTAACCATGATTCAAACAATTAGAACGGTCTAAATAGTTTATGAGTAAGTGAATTGAGGACCCCGAAACCCTAGAACCCCTTCTCCATCTTGACCAAACTCCTCTTTATTCTTGTCTTTAACTAGTCAATTAATTAGAAAATCTCCAAACTATTTTCTATACCCTTAAATTTAAATACACAAGTTCAACTTAGGAGGTCAACTTGTCCCTGTGGATTTCGACACCTAAAGTACCACAACGCACGGGTTGTATACTTGCACCCTATAAAAAAATCGGTATCTAGGTTTAAAACTTGAATTAATTATCACACCATATCAAACCGATCACTCTCTGGTTTGAATGCTTGTTAGATAAGGCTTATGTGCTCTTTTGGTGCTCTTTGAGTGCTTGTAAACTTAGGTGATAACTTTTCTTAGTCTTCTGGAACAAAGGAGTCAAGTTTATATAGACACAACACTTCTTGGATCATGAACTCTTGTTTTTGTGCATCAAGCATTATAGGAAATGAACAACTCCATTAAAGAACCTGTTGTAATGATTCGGAAATATTCCATATTTGCCCTTGATCTTCTCTGCAATTGACTTTTGGGCCTTCTCCATCAGGAACGTGTTATATCGGTTTGAGAACCAGTTAGAACGATTTGGAACCTGTTGTGACGGGTCTGGAAAGCATTACTATAACACATAGCTCTGTATTTTCAAGATATTAGATTTTTCCAGCTCCAAACCTCTTGTCTTGGGGGTCCTCTTGTGAGGAATCCATTGTAACACCTTAGCATCCATTGTGACGGGTTCTTCATGCGTTATTGTAACGCATGGCTCTGTCATGCTTGATTTGGCTTGCTTCTTATGCCGAATTGCTTCTCTTGACTTGTACATCATGTTAATGATATTTGTTATTATCAAAAGTACCTATTTAATATGTACTAATTAAAAACTAAGCAATGATTAGAACTCATATTGTTTTATAAATTGTCAAACCAAAATGAGTTGAATCTAACAATATACTTATGTATGATCATGTTATAATTTATTGCTACTTGTGACACGTATGCTTGTGAAATGTACCGAGTTATACTTGAGTGGGATTTGACACGTCTCAGAGCATCTACATTGGAGCAATTCATTTTAATTGTTAAACAGTCACGTCATCACTTTTAGCAATTAAGAAGATTCATAAATTGTTAAACACTACATCCCAACAATCTGCTAATAATTGTAAGTTAAAGAGAAAGAAACAATATTGTCCAATCATTTTGCCAGCGTGTCACTTAAGCAACAATTTCTTAATAAGCAAAATTGCTTAATTAGCAATTCATCTTCAACCCAATAATTAAATAACAATTGCCACATCAGAATAAATAATTGTAAAATAATTACCAATGTAGATGCTCTCAATAAGAATTAGAGAATGTTTGGATTAAAAGCCATCTTTAATCCTCTCCGTTACCCCAAAACAGGAGGCTTCACTCTTAAGTAATGTAATTGGAAAATTTGATAGTTTGTTGAAAGTAGAGCTCAAATAATAATTATAACTCAAGATCTATAAATATTTTTAATTATGATTAAGAGCACTACTAACAATAGCTCTCAGGTGTTATTTGAAAGTTATATCTTGATAATGAATTTATGAATTGTTCATTATTTTAAATATTATTATGCATTTATGTTTCTTGATAATAATATGTTATATCTTTAGAAGTGTTCAAGAAAATGCTCGTGGTCTTCAATCATAGAACTTTTAAGATGAAAACATATAATCTTAAATATGTTCACAGTCGTTGTAATTAAAGATAACATTATTTACCTTGTAAGATTGTCATGTCAATTGAAAGTACAATATAGTCTATAAATGTTGATAAATAATTATCATTCAATGATACGAGTATATAAAATGATGGTCCTTTATATACTGAGCATGACCTAAACCGATTGAATAATATATGGATTGTATTTCGTGCCATTATTATTTTCAATTTGTCTTTGCATCTTATATATAAAACATATATATTTTTCACATGAGAAATATAAAATGTGATTGCTATTTAAAATTCACTCAAATGATTGGAATGATATAGTAGTTCGTTGTTCCCCTTGGTAAAGTGAAATTATATTGCATGCAATATAACATATGTATTTATACTTATAATTCACTTGAGAGACCAATAAAATAATATATTGCAGAAATAAGACGATTCTAATTTGCATATTATTTAAAATATCATGAGACAAGGATAGATACAAATCAAGTGGATCAAGCATGTAACGACTATGTCGTTTGGAAGACTATACTGTAGTGATAATTATAGTATTATATATTATATTCCAAGATGAAGATGTAGATCCTCCGTAAGGTCACACCAACAGAATAGAATCAATGAATATTTTACATTTTGTATGTATTTAATCTCATGATGTATGAGATAAAATACTTGTGATAAAATGTTAAAAATAACATGTCATGTAAAATGTAATGCTTATATAAAAAAAAATTGTGAGAATATATGTGAATATTATTTTGTATAATGTTTGAGAGCGTTATGAAAATAATAAATTAATTTATATTAAATTAGTATGGTCATATTATTTACTCATCAATTAAATTCTTGCAAAATATGATTAGAGAATAACAAGAGATTAGTCAATGGAATTTGTGTAGATAATTAACACAAGTGTTGTCTTAGGGCTTGACTATATAAATTGGTATGTTTGAGATGAAAAACACCTTTTCTCTCTCTCTTGCTATAGTAATCGTGAAAGTAACCATGAATAGTAACCCTCATCTTCTCCACTCTTTGATGAAGAAATAAACCCTTCTCTTGTTCTCTTCTTCTCTTGCAAGGTTTAGCCACCAAATTAAATTAGTTGTTCATTGAAGATTGAAGATCTAGGTGATTGGATCTAAGCTCTAACATTTACATTCATTTATCTAAGGGTGTTTTAAGTTGTTGTTTAGATCTAAGGTGAACCAATAGGCAATGATGCTTCCATAGCTGAAGGAAGACAAATGTTTTCCAAGAGACATAGAATATGAATTGACTCCTCTCTACCAAGAGATTTGATAATCTCTTTAGGTCTAACTTTTATCCACTCTTGCGCAAGAAATAAATGAATTATTTTCTGTTTTTGATGATGCATCAGAGATGTTTGATGAAATGACGTAGTGTAATCTTGCTTGCAATTGTCATAAAAATAAGATTCTTTGTGAATTGAGTAAAATAAAAGCAAACAAATTAATTGTCACCTACTTGGACATACACATGAATCCCAATAGTGGTATCACAGCTTAGACATATTTTATGGCAATTATTCTATTAAATTAGTGCTAACTTAAGTGCACAAATATTTAGTTAACTATCTCTCAAGTTTCGAGTTCAAAAATCTGTCACTTCTGGGTTCTTAGGCATTTAATCACTTTGGGGTTATTTGATTAATGATTTTTGTGGATCTAAATTTTTTTACACTAGTTTATGATGTGTGAATGAAGATTCTAAAATAAAATAGAGAGTTTAAACCGTTTTATTAAGGTAAAAAAAACGAGCACAGTGCTGGAATTTTTGTGTCCAGTTTTCTGTTTTGTTGAGATTCAAATAACATATCTCGAATTTGGGTGAATGAATTTTTCATGCCATCAATAACTGGAAGGCGATGAAGTCTAGTTTCTATAAAATGTATTTTGCAATATAAAAATATTACGAAATTTATGTGAAATTAAAAATTACAAAGAATACTACAATCTATTTTTCAGATTTGGAAGCTGGAGTAGAATATAAGTTTCGCACAAATGGTAAAATATTTTCTGGATTTCTTTATATATCTAGAATGTATTTGAGTCTAGTTTTCAGATATGCATGACTCGAATTTTTATTCAAAATACACATATTTTGACATAGAAAATATTGATTGGTGCGCAACAGATTGAAATTGGAGACAATTTCTGAAATTTCATTTTTATTAAATTAATTGTTGCAAAATGATTTTTTTGTAAAATATAGTGTGTTAGTGTTAGATTGGGGTTCTAAGTTCAAGTGCTAGTGCGTAAGCGTTTCTAACAATTACAATTCAAATTTTTGAACCTTATTCACCTAGCTAAAATCACAAACAAGTACTAAGAGAAATTGAGGTAATCAAGATAATAAAGTGCAAGTATAGTAAAGAGATAGAGCAAAGAGCAAAGAGCAAAGAGCAAGAGAGCACCAGAACACACGATATAGTATGGTTCGGCCTACAAACAAACTAGGCTTACATTCACGAGATTCTCGAAACCAAAACTTTCTTTTGGGACCGAATCCACTAAATAATAAGTATTTTTACAATTGCGGAATCTATCTTTGATTTCTTCTTACATAAGCAAACCAATCTTAGATCCTAAACCTATGCAAGGAGCTACACCACTCTATAAGATAAAAGGTCCGATGGACAACACAATCAAGGACAATGATGCACTACTTGACAACACAATATAATACATCAAAAGGCTAACAAAGCTAGCTAAACGCGTCGTGTCTAAACATGTCGTGTCTTAACTGTGTCTTAACTATGTTGTGACTCGTGCCTAAACATCCTGTGTCTAAACGTTTATTTTTTAAAATTTGTAAAGTTTAAAATAGAATAATTAATAAATGCAAAAGATTTCAAAAAAAATTGAACTTATGTGTCTATCTGTGTTTATTCATGCCTACCCGTGTTTATATGTGTCGTGTTGTGCCATCGTGTCGTGTCGAAATATGCCGTGTCTAGACGCGTTCTCGTGTTGTTTCGTGTCGTATTTTCGTGTCGGGTCGTGCTGTGCCTCTCCTCGTAAACGTTCCGTGCCGTGTCATGTCATACAGTATGAAATCTAAGCACGACACGCTTAAGACACGACACGTGAACAGTACCATGTCGTATCTTGTGTCGTGTCTTAATCGTGTCGTGTCATTCCGTGTCATTTTCAGACACATAGACACGGTTTTGAGAACCCTACTTACTAGTTACTTCACTAGAATTTATCACGTATGTGTTCAAATCAATAGTAGAGATAGAAATGAGAATTTTTTGTTTGACCATAATAAAAGTAAGAATTACATCCGTGATTTTGATTTCAAAAATTTGATATCCATAATTCTATTTTCATGTGTTCAGCGTTTAAACTAAATGCATGTGTTCAGGCTGAAAAAACAAACGATAAAATGATTAAGTATGGTTCAAAATTTCAAATATGCATTCAAGTCTGAACACTACATTTGCAGGCAACGTTGTGAACGCTACGTCTGGATGCACGTTCAACTGTTGCGTTTAGACGTGAATGCAAATTTCAAAAGTACTTTGTATTTTTTTTGCTTTGTATACTCGAGTGACCACTATTTCTGAATGCTTGCATCTAGAAAACACGTCTGAACGGTGAACGAAAAAATAGAACATGACTATCAAATATTTGAAACAGAATTGTGAATGTAATTCTTTTTTTTTTTAGAATCAGACAAAAAAATTCTAAAAATGAAAATTTATCACTAAATAATTACTTCTCTCTTTACTTCAATCACCTTTTACCACGATACCACATGCGTGTACGTACTAATTAATTGTTATATTTTATGATAAATAAATAGGGAGCCGAAATTTTTTTATTAACCAAAATAAATTAAAAAGACACGAAACTGGCAAAATTCTGATCAAAATCACCAAAGTAGCCATTACGGAATCACTGATTCCGGAGTTTAGTTCGTATGAATTCAAATGAATTCTCTGCGCCTTTGAGTTTTTTATTAATAAAATATTAATATTTTAATTGATGAGTTGGGTTGTATTTAGGTAAGTTTTTGTAACGAATTCGACTGCATTTATCAGGATTATAAATAACTTTTTTTAACGTCGAAAATCATCGAGCTGTAGATATCCGAGTCTACTTCCACCATGTTGAGTCCGATTTGCGATCGGAGAAACATGCATCTCAAATTTAGCTCCATCTTGAACTTATATCTTAATTACTCTTTTTAGCATGAGTTTGCGTCGGATTCAATTTTGAATTGCTCATTTCTCCGATCGCAAAACAGACTCGACGCAATGGAAGTAGACTCGAATATCTACAACTTAATGGTTTGCGACGATAAAAAAATGCTAATTATGATGCCGACGAGCTTAGCTGAAGTTGTTACAAAAATATTAAGTATGATTAGTATTTTTTTCTACAAACTTCGACTACGCTCTCCGGGATCATAATTAATTATTTTTTATGATCGCAAGTCATCGAATTGTAGATATTCGAGTCTACTTCCACCACGTTGAGTCTGATTTGCGATCGGAGAAACGCGCATCTAAAATTTGGCTCCACTATCAACTTATATCTTAATTTGTAATTTTTTATCATGTGTTTCTGTCAGAATCAATTTTGAATCGCTCGTTTCTCCGATCGCAAATCAGACTTGACGCGGTGTAAGTAGACTCGGACATTTACAGCTTGATGACTTGAGACGATAAAAAACAACTAATTACAGTCTCGACGAGCACAGTCAAAGTCGTTACAAAAACTTACCTAAATAGAATACAAGAGTTGTATTAAATTATTAATATTTTAATAAATAAAGTTTTCAACGTTCAAAAGTTGAATTTTTTTTTTCATGATTGATCTTAGGAAAATAAAAATAGTATTTATGACTTTTATTTCAAATCTTTTGTAGCAATGACCATATTTTATAACATTCAGGTTCAAATGTGTTTTTTAGACGAATACGATTAGCAATACAAATTCTAAACTAAAAAAATATTTTGCTCGCAAAAAATGTGGACGTTTAGAAAAGACATGTGAACCTGAATGTTATAAAATATGGTCATTGCTACAAATGATTTGAAATAAAAGTCATAAATACTATTTTTATTTTCCTAAGGTCAATCATGAAAAAAAATTCAACTTTTGAACGTTGAAAACTTTATTTATTAAAATATTAATAATTTAATACAACTCTTGGATTCTATTTGGGTAAGTTTTTGTAACGACTTTGACTGTGCTCGTCGAGACTGTAATTAGTTTTTTTTATCGTCTCAAGTCATCAAGCTGTAAATGTCCGAGTCTACTTACACTGCGTCAAGTCTGATTTGCGATCGGAGAAACGCGCGATTCAAAATTGATTCTAACACAAACACATGATAAAAAATTACAAATTAAGATATAAGTTGTTAGTGGAGCCAAATTTTAGATGTGCGTTTCTCCGATCGCAAATCAGACTCAACGTGGTGGAAGTAGACTCGAATATCTACAATTCGATGGCTTGCGATCATAAAAAAGAATTAATTATGATCCCGGAGAGCGTAGACGAAGTTTGTAGAAAAAAAAATGTTAATCATACTTAATATTTTTTGTAACAACTTCAAGTAAGCTCGTCGACATCATAATTAGCATTTTTTTATCGTCGCAAACCATTAAGCTGTAGATATTCGAGTCTACTTCCATTGCGTCGAGTCTGTTTTGCAATCGGAGAAATGAGCAATTCAAAATTGAATTCGACGCAAACTCATGCTAAAAAGACTAATTAAGATATAAGTTTGAGATGCACGTTTCTCCGATCGCAAATTGGACTCAACGTGGTGGAAGTAGACTCGGATATCTACAGCTCGATGATTTGCGACGTTAAAAAAAAGTTATTTATAATCCCGATAAATGCAGTCGAATTCGTTACAAAAACTTACCTAAATACAACCCAACTCATCAATTAAAATATTAATATTTTTATTAATAAAAAACTCAGAGGCGCAGAGAATTCATTTGAATTCATACGAACTAAACTCCGAAAATGATTCCGGAGTTACTCCGGAGTCTGTGATTCCGGAATGGCTACTTTGGTGATTTTGATTCGAATTTTGCCAGTTTCGTGTCTTTTTAATTTATTTCGGTTAATAAAAAAAATTTCGGAATAGGGAGGTACTCGTGAACGTATTAATTACAAGTAGCAACTGAAAAACTCGAGTGAAGTAAATGCTGACATAAATATATAAGACGAGGGATATTTGAAAAAGGTTATTTTGTAAATTTTAAAATTAACTTTCAAATAAATGAAATAAATATAATAAAAACAGTTTATGAACAAACGTGTTTCACAATTTACTACAATGTGAGTTTTATTGCTCTTTCAGATCATGAAGTATGAAAAATGAGAAGGGTTTCAATGCTTATGATTTGATGTCACATCAATGTTTATGGAATTAAAATTTTAATTAAGTATATTTTAAATGCTTAAATATTAAAATTAGTTGATTTAATATTCTTATATATCATATTTTATGTGTAAAAAAACTATTGCATTATTTAAATTTTATTTCAATAATCATCAAGAGCTAACAAAATCAACATTTTTAATTACGTGATTTAATTGTCTCTCTTGATAAGAAATTAAGTTAAAACTTTATATTTTTTTGTAGACGTAATAATTTACGATTTCAAAATCTAAGCTCGAATTAAAATATAGGCACCATAGACACCAATGAACACGAGCATTCGATCCTTTCTCATGAAAAATTACAAATATATAAATGTAATATTTACGATGAAATACCAAATGAATTTAAATAGCACGAAAATTGAAATTACATTAATTTATATTTAAGAATAAGTCTATAGTTTTTTTTCTTTTATTTATTTATTTAGGAACTTATTGTTCAAATTATTAAAATAACATAGTCAGATCACCTCAATATATGTTTGGACAAAATAATTTATATAGTTTGCTTATATGTCAGACTATCACGAAAATTTTAATGAGAGTTTTTGTCACTCAAATTCAATTTAAATTTTATCTAATTTTTTCTATAGTATTTTGTCTTCATCAATTTTTTTTGAGGTAAAGATGGAAGTCAAAACTATCCAAATTTAAATTACCTAAAGTCTCTTCATTCGAATTTTGAACTCATGACATCTCACATAAAAGTAATTGCTCTTAGCCTAGTGCCGATTCTTTCTTCATAAGATTCTGAACATGCATTTTATACGAAAACATCATTCTTGATCGACCGCTAGACTAAGAGCTAATTTTGGTGCCTTGAAATTGCCATAATTATTTTTCTCTTAAAATAAAAAATAGGGAACTTTAGTTTTATGATACTACAAAACTAAAAAATTGTCAAAATGTCATTCAGAAATTTTTTTGTCAAAATGTCATTATGGAAATCTAATCTCAATATAAAAAAAACAGTCGATAGTGGCATTTTGACAAAAAAATTTCTAAGAGACATTTTGACAATTTTGAAGTTTTGTAGTGATAAAAAACCAAATGTCCCTAAAAAAATTATTTCGACATGTTTGACATTTTTTAATGACTGTGATATATATAGTTAAAAAAAATTGTATAGAAAGTCAAGAGTCAAGACTCGAGATACAAAATATAAATATTATACATTGTTTTTACTTCAGCATAGCATAAAAAGATTATTTTTATGTCCTTATTTCTTTTTTCTGTTGTTGCGAACACATTTAGAAACACTCAATTTCAAACTTAATACAATAACAACAACAAACACTTTGGTTACAAATAAATTGGAATCAATTTTCAATTTAAAATAAAAATAAAAATACTTGATGCATAATAAAATAAAGAACATGTGCACTTCACGTTAGAATGCGGGTTCTCTTCAGCGCAGCACTGCGCTGGAAAGGATTACGTGCCTCGTGCCATTTGATTTTACGATGGTTTCCAAAAATCTATTTTTACGAATCTCCAAACGATGCTGAGCATCTAATACATCACTACATCAGCATCCTAATGCATCCTAATACGAATCCGTTGACATAAATTTGAATATGAACGCATACATTTTCTCAACAAATAAATAAAATTGTCAAATATTTGAAAATGAAATACGGTTGGCCACAGGGGAAGGGGAAAGATATCCTTTGGGAGTGATAGAGATACGCAGAGTTGTATTTTTATTTTGAATCGTTGGATTAAATATCAACGATTTTTTTTTGAATAATATCAGTAGTGATCGAGCGTTGATTTTAACCCAACGGTCCAGATTAAGATGCGCATAGTGCGGAGCGGAAACTCTACGTATAGGATAGTCCTGGCCACAAGAAACGATATCATCTGCACCCATTTTTATCGGTGTTCTCTGCACTCGTTTAATTTGGACAGTTGGATTAGATTTGAACGGATTTGATTTTATAATACAAAAGCCCATCTGAATCGTATAATTGGTGGTCAGCCGTCAAGATCTAATCGGACGGTCCAGATTAAACTGGTGCATAGAGCATCGGTAAAAAGCAGTGCAGATAGGGTTGCCAAACGCACAAAATGACTACGCAAATACCCTTGCGTTTACGTTGCGTTTTTTTGAGCGTAAGGATTTTATGTGGTGTTTACATTGCGTTTAATAAACGTCAGAAAATTTTCTTGTGTTTGCATTTACATTTAGTTAAACGTAAGAAACGTACAAAATGTGCAAAAAATTAATTTTGTTTGCACGTTTAACTTGCTACTAACATTACACAACAAAGCCAACACATTTATGCAAAACCCTGAAAAATGGGAATATTTACATGTAAACCCACATCAACAACAAATCAAAATAAATCAAAACATAAGTACATAACATGTTAGCATTAAAATTAATTATTTCAAACCATAATATTAACTATTTCATATTTTCAAGATTACAAACAAAAACCTCATGTAAACCTATAGTACTATACAAACAAAACAAAAACATGAGTAAAACCCTATACAAAACAAACTTATAGAAGACTAGAAGACAAAAGTCCTTTCTCAATTAGAACTTCTATCCCACTCCCATGGATTGGTCCATTCAAATATGTGTTCATCACTGTCTCAATCGTCATCCAAGTTCTCAAGTGAATTCCAATCAACACCATCTACATCTGAGGCTGAAATAGTTAGTGATAAATAAATTGTATTAGTTATGAACATGTTAGTAATAAAGAAAGTACTTAGTAGTAGTTAATTAGTGATAAATAAATTGTATTTCTTACTGTTAGATGGGGGAGAGTCACAAGACTATTTTGTGTAGTACCTCTTCCTCTTACGAAAATTGTTGCTCTATGTAAAACCCGTGAAATTTTGAATACGTTAAACATGATTAACGCATCTTAGTGTAAATAAATAAATTTGTTAATAAAAAAAGAATTTTGAAAGCCCAACATGAGCTAATAATAAAATAAACTCATGTAATAAAATTTCATTTTTGTGCAAACATATCATTTCATAAAATTAATAAAGTGATTTCAAATTTTTCTCAAATAACATCCAGATTTATTTGACAATATTAATCTGAGAATAACTCAATATTTTGCGAATCGACTTTTAGATTAAAATTCGCAAAAAGATAAGTCCTATTGACTCATGTACAGTTTAAACATTCATTCGTTATACGTATAGGCACACAAACGCAACAAAGGATATCAGGCCGACAGTTCTTAATTAATTGCGACGTCAGAAAAAGTTGTGCACATCTATGCAGCGACTCAAGGAGTTATTTATTTCAGTAGATAATGAATAACCGCAAGGGAAGTGCTCATGTGGCGCCACAGAAAATCAAGGCGCCACTCATCTCTCTCCCTCTCACTTCCTTTTCTTCCCACTAGGGCCCACACCCCACCTAGAAAACCCCTTCTTATTCTTTTCTTTTCTCTGCCTCGGGACCCCGCGCCCCACACTCTCTCCCTCTCTCTCCTCCCCCGCTCCCTTTCTTTTTCCTTTTTCTTCCCTCTACCCTGCGCCGGGGTCTCTTCACCCGTCACTTCTCCCTCTCGAAAACCTCTCCCTCTTTCTCTTTCGTTCCTTCTCGGCTGAACTTGTTCTTTCTTTTCTTTTTCTCTCTTCGGCTGCTGTCACTTCTTGTACCCCTCGCTCGCCACTGTACCTCTCTCTCTTGTTTGCCTTACTGTACGATTGTACCTCGCCATTAAGAGGGGAGACACCTCTCTCTCTTTACCTTGACTTTGCACACGAACACTCGAGTGCACGGTCGTGGCCATGTCCTTACCTTCCCTCCCTATTTAAGGGTGCTTGGCCTCTGTTGTCCTCTCTCTCTTGGTTTACCGCTCATGTGTTGAGATTCAAAACAAATTTCCTTTACAATTCGTTAAGCTTTTGTTTAAAAGAAGAAGAAAACAAGAGAGAGGAGTCGGCCAGCGAGGCGGTGCAGTTGGTCAAGCTAACCTAGCCGAGCATCTAACCCGCCCCCTTTGGTTCCATTTTTACTGGTAACCAACCCTTAAACCCTCTTAATGATTCTGACTCGATTTCTTTGTTTTTGAGCTGCTGCCTTACTGTTTGTTGTTGTGTTGGTCAATTTCTGGTTTCTGTTCTGTCTATGTGCTTTTGTCGATGTTGTTTGCTGTGTTGTGCACTGTGCTGGCTGTTGTTTGTTTGTTGATTTGTTGGGGTAAACTGTGGGGAATATGGCCTTGAGGTGTTGGCGCCTTTGATGACAGTGGCCATTGAGCCACTGTCGGTGAGCACTTTCTGGTATCGTCTAAACTCTGACCTGTGCCTTAAAAAAACGAGAAATTGGTAAAGGGATGGGGGTGTTCACTGGCACCTTGTACCTGCTGGTGTTGCTGTGACCATTTGGTACACTGGCAGGGGTGCCAGATGTGTATCTGGTGTTTGGTACCGATACTGGTACATCTCGTACCAGTGCTAGTACCTGTTTGTTTGTTTGTTTTGCTGTTGGGATTGCTGGGATTTGTTTGCTGATTCTGTGCTTTCTGTGCTTAACCGAGAACACTGGGCCCAGAATTGAGGCCTGGGCCCATAGAAAGTTTTGGGCTTTTTGCCCTTGCTGGATCCTTTTAGAAAATAAATACAAATAATAATGGGGCCTGTTGAGCCCATTGGACCCAATAGATACTATACAAGTATGCGATTTAAATAATAAAATATTAGGGCTAGTTTTTAGTATTTTGGGCTTGGGCCCTGTTTTGGACCGAGAGGGGTATTTACAGATAGTACAATACAAAATTAGCGGCCCGGCCCATAATATTCAATAACTAGACCCAAATAATAAAAAGGATCGAGAAAGGTGTAATGGGGAAATGACGATTATAAGCCCGTGCAGCGAGAGCTACGGCAATGACGTATGAGTCTCGGGCTTCCGATCCCACACAGGATTAACACAAAACAAACAATAAATAATTAAAATTTAACCAACTTGAGTTTCTTATGTATTTTTCTATACTATATTTAGCACAAAACAATATAACGTATAGTATACGACATAGCTATATACATGATAGTTGTTTAGGTACGACAATACATCTGACTTGATGACATTTGACTTACAATTATACGAAACGATTAGATTAATTAAATATCCATACTAAGATAATTAATTAATTATAAAACAGGTTAAATATAATATATGTATATATATAAATATAATATATGTATATATCTAAGAATATTAGTAAACTATCATACACCATCGACTTATATGGACTAAGTATAATTATATGTATAATAGCATATATTGATCAATTTCTCTATATCGCATCAAAATGTAATGAACAACTAAAGTGCATATGATACACACTCTCAAACATGACAAGTAATATTACAAAGATAATATAAATGTAGATCAACTTCGTTATGTCACAATATATATACGACACATGATATACGCACAATAATGAGTAAATAAATGGTTAATCATAATGACATATATATTGGTCAATTTCTCTAAAAGCATATTAAGTATAATACATATAACCTATTGGATAAGTAACATTAAATACCACGCATATAAATATACACTGATCAATTTTTCTAAGGTACATTATAAATATATATATATATATATATATATATATATATATATATATATATATATATATATATATATATTGATCAATTTCTCTCTGTCAAATTAGGTACGATATGCATACGTAAATATGACTAAGTAATAAAATAAATATAAATGTTTATGTTGATCAATTTCTCTATAAGAGTAACACCAATACACATTTATACTCATTAGAATTATTTTATCTTCTTCTTTACTTGGTTTAATTAAAAGTCCAACTAAAAGTGGTTGATTCTATAACATGTTTTCCTCGTGATGTGTTTTATTTAGGTTCTGTAAGATATCGTCCTGACGTCATAATAAAAATGGGATTAGTAATACACCTAGAATAACACCTAAAGAAACAAAGACATGTGTTTCATGCACCCACTCGCCGTGCAGCACAGACGCTGCACGCGGGATTTGACTAAGTAGAATTATTAAAGAAATTATATTAGGAGCATCAAGGACGTCTCAAACGCCCGTACCTTTCATGTAAATTCTTTTCAGAAATAATCCTTCGACTAACTAAACAAAACTCGAAATAAATAAATAGGAGACCTAGTCGACTCGGACCCGCACACAAGGGACGAGATTGACGCAGCTGCATACGACGCTGAGGTCAGCGTGGACGCAGCAGATCCTTCGATAGAGTAGCTAGCACTTCTTTCCAGGTGTGGATTCCTAGGGATTATATCCCTTTCTCTCTCTTAAATTAGGACCTACCAGTCTTACCTAAATTGAACTGCAGTACCAAATTACCAACAAATTATAATCAGGCCCGTAGATCTTGAACTGTCATGAATTCATATTGGTAATTGAGCCAACTATTTTGACCAACCTGCATTGCATGTCACCTGCATTCATATTGCACGTGAGATCTGTTATATGGATCGTATAGGCTATTAGACTACTTATAGGTAGATGCGTATCAAATATTATTTATATATATTTTCGTTGGGAGTGATGAGAGTCTAGCTAGGACGGATGTAGTCTGGGGGCATCGTGAGGATGGATTACGTACGGTAAACGGTTTCGCCCGTGGGGTCCATTTCTCGGGATGTCCCTAAGGACATTCGATCACTGCTCACCATCAATGACCATCACTTGATGGCTCGTAGTGCCAGTTAGAGTGTTTGATTTTCAAGATCCTTACTAGTATAAATATTATAATATCTTCCTTTGAGTGATTAAGGTTCGGTTTCTCAGTTTAGAGTATGCGTGTCATATGTGACGTATTGGAGCTATTCCGTTCTTATATATTTCTATTTAGCCGATGTTTCGGGATCTCCTAATATTCGAAGGACTTCCTCCTTTGGCCCCTGGTTGGTACAGAGGAAGTCTGGGGCTCCCCTTTGGCCCCTGGTTGGTACAGGGAGTTCCCTTTTATTATTGTTACTCAAACGGGTAGTCGGTTCCTTATTTCCGTATGACGGCTGAACCGAGAGTTTAATTTATTTTCTTATCTTTTGTGAGGGTAGGCTTCTCGGTTCGCTTTTTGATCGAGTGTGTGCTTTTATAGCCGCTCTGCATTTACCAGGGCGTTTCGTTCTGGAAACTCAGATTTTAGTTAGGCTGTGGTTGATTTGAGACCCGTCCAACGATTACGTTGGGCTTGTGGTTGATCTGGGACCCGCCTAACAATACCCTTAGGCTTGTGGTTACGACCCGTCTAAGGGGGCGAATCCTGAAGTCCTACACCCGGGGTTTTCTAATTTGACAAATCGTTTCTTGTCTGGGAGCCTTGATATTATTCTTACTACCTATATATATATACTATTATTCCTCATGATATTTTTGGGTTTCTTTCTCGTATCGTCTATTGGATAGACTCATTGTTAAGAATGTGAAATGGTTAACTAATGCACATTTAGGTGTAGCATTTAAATGTTAGTTAATCTCAGTAAAAGTGAATGGTCAAACCTTGAATCGGATATAATCTCAAAGGCTGGACCTTAATCCACACTGAGTAATTTTTATAAATTACTCACGTTCCACGGTTGGTTGTGGGGTCCAGGTAAGGAGCAAGATATTCTTTTGATGTCCAGAGGAGAGCGCTAGGTTGGAGTCCCCGGCGTCTTTCGTTTTGAAGATCACTTCTTTTGTTTCTTCATTTCTTCTGTAGGATTAGTGTGTAGTAGGTTAGCCAGGATCAGTCCCACGTCCTTTGATGGGATCGTCCTCCTCTGTATGTATTTTATTTTTGTTTAGCTTCCGCTGTAAACTTTGTATCGAGACGCTGGATTTTATATATGTATTTGTTGGATGATCATGTATTGTGTGAAATGTGTGTGCTTTTCCTTAAAATTAAGTATAATAAATAAATCTTATATGTATTTCTGAGTGGCCAATCAAGCCTTTCGTGTACTTGTAATCAAGTACACGTGGCGGGATTTACACCCTTAAGTTAGTTATTATTTCTGGGGTGTGACACTCTATGTCTTAACCTTGGCCTTACCCTTGGACTATGGTTGTGCTGGTTGTGGTTGTGGCTGTGCTGGTTGTGGTTGTGGTTGTGCTGACTATGGCTTCTTGCAAAGCACCCAGTCGATCTCTCTGGACACCCTCTCCAACTTGAGGTACACCATATGGTACCTGTGGATACGGCAGATGAGGCAGTCGATCATGTTTCTCGCTAACACAAACAGGTCCATCTATTTCGAAGAAAGATTAAATCAGCACAATCCTAAATCCTAAACCCTAAATCAACTCATCAGTGTATATACCCTAAATCATAACACAAAAAACCTAAATTTAACTGAATTTTGGACTAATAACTTATCAGTGCAATCATCCCAATTTTGGACTAATAATTACTAATGAATTAAGAAAACGTTGCAATTAAATTATTTTGGAGTCGTGAACATTGAACATTGAACATTGAAATTATTTTGAACTAATAACTAATAATGAACTAAGAGAAAATTTAAGAGACATGGAAGATGAAATTACTTTTCCCTTGGAGAAATAGGAGATCGCGTCTTCTAAGCAGAATACTGAATAATGAATACAGATGAAGAAGACATGGTGTGTTCTACAAGCCGTAGACTTAAGAGAGAAATGAAAAGGCACTAAAAAGACATCATAAGTATAAAAGATACTATATCAACATTATTTAATTACTATTTTGTAACTTTACTAATCGAGGATACTCATATTTTCATTGTTTTTATTTTATACTTTGCAGAATGCTTACCGCCTAAAAAAATGCAAACATGCGATGATTTTATATAATTTTATAACTTATATAAGCATGATTTTATAAACATGACGTAAGAAACATTTAAAACGTAACGTAAGTGACCACTTGCATTTGCGTTGCGTTTCACTGGGCGTAACAAAAACCATTTGCGCCTTACATTGTGTTTAACAAACATAACAAAAATCTTTTGCGTTTACGTTTACGTTACAATGAAACGAAACGTAAAACGTGCAAAACGCAATTACACCCCTAGATGTAGAGAATATGGTTCCTATCCACAGGCCATTTTAAAAAAGCAGGATGAAGACAGATTAACATGCTCTTTTTTCTCTCTCGATGGAAAAGTAAAAGGGCTCTTTATTCCGCCCGATAAACACTTTTTGTCATATATAGTTATCTACTATTTAAAAACTTAAGTTGTGCTTGGACCCCTAGATGCAGAAAATATGGTTCCTGGTCACAAGCCATTTAAAAAAAGCAAGATGAAGACAGATTAACAGGCTCTTTTTTCTCTCTCGATGGAAAAGTAAAAGGGCTCTTTATTCGACCCAGTAAGCACTTTTTGTCATATATAGTTATCTACTATTTAAAAACTTAGTTGTGCCTGGACGTAGCTGGACCTCTGAACCCGACACTAGCTAACTTTGTTGATCAACGAAAATAATAAATGTCATATTGCGATCAAAATTATGTATTGTAATTTCAATTATTAGGACAAAATATTATAAATATCCATCCTAGTACTCGCCTTGTTTGTCAAAGGGAATTGCAAACGGGTCGAACCGGGTCAAACTCGTTTTGGTCAATGGGTTGGCCGGGCCGACAGATTGCCACGAGTCCGTTTTGGATGGGTAAAATTTTTTTTAAGCCAGCCGCCACCCATCTAAGGCCCTTGGGTTAGCGTACCGGCGGGCTCGGGCCGGGTTAGAGGGGGGCCGGTCCGTGTCTGGTTGGCAGGTTTATTTGTTCTTTTTCAGATTTTTTAATTTAACGGATTATACCTGGTTATTCTCGGGTTGTTCTCGATTTTGGCTGAGTTTTGCACAGATTTGCATGGGTTTTGCACGAATTTGTTCGGATTTTGCATGTGTTAGCATGGTTATTCGCGGGTTTAGACATATCTAAGCGGGTCTGGACGAGATTAAATGAATTTTGCACGAGTTAATGACAGGTTATGACGGATTAGACAGATCGAATTCGAGTCGGGTCGTGTTTATTTTGGGTCGGGTTTAACACGGGTTTTTGTCAAAAAAGATGGTCGCTACTCGTCTTTGATCCTTGTTTTTTTTTGAAACGAGTTCGCACGAATTTGTTCCGAATCAGACCGGACCGAGTCGCTGTCTCGGATTTCCATGCCGGGTAGAACCCTACCGAATATGTCAAATGCCTACTTTGCCACAACAAATCTCAATGAACCAACCAATCATCGCCAACGATAACAAAAATAAAAAGAATTAGATAAATCCCCGTACTACATTAACTTATTATATGAGGTGAAAAGACTAAGACTACCCCACGTCTTCTCCAAAAAAAGAAAAGACTAAGACTATCAATCGAATCATATTACTAGTTCTTAGAGCATTAGATTTAGACCAATTCCTTGCGAAGAATCCGGAACACATCTCAATTCTCACCCAAACGCGGGAAGGCTTACTAGTCCCTTCATCCTCCCGCGTATATGAATCATTCAATCTGTGCCTCAACCCGTTCCGTGGACCGGCGGTGGACCTAACTTTCATTGACAAGTAGGACCCAGTCTCTCAGATATATATTTGCACGGATCAAATTTCATCATCAAGCAATCAGCCAAAATAACAGGGGAAATTCTTACTGTGAGCTGATTATTTTTCCTTTTGTGGGACACGACTACACGAGGTAGCTGAAGTACTCAACTCAACTAAGACCAAGTCTCACAAAGCACTTGTTCCCAATCGTGCACCTCCTCATTGGTATAAATAGAGCTCCATTCAAACAGCTAAGCAACAGCCATAGCCGGCAACAAAACCCATTTGCTTCATCTCAACCTTTCCAACACATTTCCTTCCTCTTCTTTGTTACTTCCGAAAGACAAGTTTAAAACCTCTCAAGCCAAGATCGCCATGCCATTCTGTTTGCAGTTTTCATTTGCCCGAAGAACCGAGAGGGGCAAGAGGGTGACAAGAGGGACCCACCCCCGGTACGTGCCGAAGCGGGGCAAAGTACTGAAGCAAATCCTGAAGACTATTGTAGGTCGGGGGAAACCGAATAAGACCCGGCCAGTGCAGGAGTAACAAATTAAAGAATGGTTTTGCTGATTGTAAACACTACAAAGATGGATGCTCTGATATTATAAATGGAAAGAAGAAGTTCATAACAGCGATACATTGCAAAATGCTTTTATTATTTTTTGATACTTTGAACAATGATACATCAGCTCTGTTTGTAGAATGTAATTACCGCCTAGGGCCTAAGAGCATCTCCAACGGGAGTTGTTTTACAATTGCTTATGATGACGTGGCATATGTTAATTCAATTGCTGGATTGTAATCAAATTGCTAATAAAACAAATTTGCTTTAAAAGAAATCCATGCTTAATGACACGCTGGCCAAACTATTGGACTCTATTTTTTCTTTCTGTCGCTCTCTCTCCTACAGAACAAAACCCCTCTCGTTCCTTGTTTTTTTAGATCTTCGACTACTATGATTATAACTTGTTTTTTTCTGATTTTCCAACGAATTGGCAATTTTTTTCTCTTCAAATTGATATCTCAATTGATGGTACCTTTTCAATTTCTGTATTTTCTCGAAAGGACCGCCATTGACGATTTACTCGGCAACGTCGAGGAAGCTTCTACAAAAATAGATCGATTGTTTATCCCAATCGTCAACACTCAATTTGATTCGTCTTCTCAGGTGGAGGTATTACGAAATAGGAGAAATATAGACTGGAGATCGAATCCACGATCTTCTAGGAGAAAGAATTTGTTTTCTCCGTCCATACATTCACCTCATCCGCTGCACACGAAATAGACCAAGCTGGACAGTCGGTAAGCAGTTAATCATCCTAATTGAAAAGCAGTTAGGAGTTAACAACAGATCACAATGACAGGTACCTAGAAGCATACCGATGCTGAGCCATGGTAAATGAAAGCACCCAGAACATCGTTGTTTGAAGCCCAACAAACAAGCAACGAACATGCTTCCTCGGATGCTACTAACTAAGGCAAATACGTGGCTTGAATCTAGGGATTTCTCTTTTGTCCATTGAATCCAGGTTCTAAATTGTCTTTGAATCAGAGATAAGGGCAACCAAGACAACGCTCTAAATAGCTTTCATTCACTGAGCGCTGAACTTGGTGATGATTCTGAAGATTTTTTCATGTCTGAATCACTGACATTTAATGAAGCTCTGTATTCACGTACTTGCTTAATGTTTTTGTCCTTGTATTTGTTATTACAATTATCACATATTATAAGCCTTTATGTTTTTCGAATATGAGAACAAGATGATGTGCAAATAGCGTGAATCATTCCAAACATCTTATCATCCTATTCTTTGTCACATTTCTTGTAGGTAGCATATGAATATTTTGAGCAACTTCAGGACATATGTGAGAATAATAATTTGTGCTTTGGACTGATTGTATTAATAAATAGATTCATAATAATATGATTGTAATAATAATTTGTGTTCTTGTTTTTGGATGAAGGATATAATTTGTGGATATTTTTATTATTGATTTGATATTGGAAAAATATAACTTGTAGTATATATTTGGTTGTTGAAAATTAATTTGTTATTTTTTTTGTTAAAGTTGAACCAACGAAAAAATTGAAGACAAAATTTATTTGCATGATATTTGTATGTTCATTTCACCAATCTGATGGATTCCGTTGAATTTTTTAGAGGATGCATATCAGAATATGGCAATGGATTCTTTGTTCTAGTGAAATAAATTTGACCGACAAGGAAAGAGAAAAAACAATATGCTGATGTGGCATTTGTAGCAATTGGTGGGTTGGAGAGTTTAAACAATCACAGTACGGTGGGATTGCTAAAAATAATGATTTGATTGTTTAACAATTCAATTGAATTGCAAAATTGTAGATGCTCTAATAGCTTTTCTAACAGTCTGTCTAATTAATCTGTTATAATTATTTTCTGATGCAAGAATTCTTCTACAACTGATTCTGTTATAGACAATCTTTGTAGTATGTTGTGTGCTCCTTTTTTTGATTCTGTTACCGCCTAGGGGCCTAAAAGTTGTTCCTATGTCTGTAGTATGTTGTGTGCTCCTTTTTTTGATCCCGATCTTCCTTCTAAAAGATTGCGTCCATACCAATTGTGCTAGGCAGAGGTAGAGGTGGCAGAACCCAACCCGACCCGACCCGACAAATCCGTCCGATCCGGAGTAGCTTAATATGACCCAAAATCCGAAAATGAGCCGACAATAGATAACTCGATATCCGACCCGACTTGATTTGATATGACTCGAAACCCGAAAAGACCCGACAGCAGATGACCCGATACCCGACCCGACCTGATTTGATATGACCCGAAACCCGAAAAGACCCGACAGCAGATGACCCGATACCCGACCCGACCTGATTTGATATGACCTGAAACCCGAAAAGACCCGACAGCAGATGACCCGATACCCGACCCGACCTGATTTGATATGACCCGAAACCCGAAAAGACCCGAGATCAGATGACCCGGTACCCGACCCGACCCGAACCGACATGACCCGAAACCCGAAATGACCCGAGATCACATTACCCGCCAATCCGACATGACCCGCAATCTGAGATGACCCGACTTGACCCGAACACAACAGATCAGAGATCCGAGATCAACTTAACAAACCAGAATAAACTCCGGTTTGAATATTTGGCCTTATCAAACTGATATCAACCTATCAATTAATATTGTACTTGTACATGTCTTGACTAAAATGAACTCCGCCGCTGCAAGTCGTGTGACGCTGCACCGCTTCTACAATATGCATGACACCACTACTACACTGTAGGCTGCATGACGCATCTCCGTCGTTGCGCTAATGACGCATGACAAATATCAACGCATGATGACCGAGACCCGACCCGGCCCGACCTGATCAGACCCGTGACCCGATAATCTTTTGAAGAAAAACTGACCAGACTCGCCCGATCCGAAAGACCCGAAACCTGAAAATACCCGAAACGAGATAATTGAAACTCGATCCGATCCAAACCCGAAAGACCCGAAACTCGAAAAATACCCGAAACTAGATAATTGAAACCCGACCCGACTCGAACCCGAAAGACCCGAAACCCGACAATTATCAACACATGATGACCCGAGACCCGACCCGACCCGACTTGATCAGACCCGTGACCCGATAATCTTTTGAAGTCAAACTGACCCGACTCGTCCGATTTGCCACCTATAGTGTGAAAACCCCAAAATTTTGAACGCGTTAAACTAGATTAACGCACAAAACAAATCAAAGTGTAAATAATTAATCACTAACGGTTAAGTTAATCATACTGACTTAAATAAACATGATTTCACGATAAATTCTGATAAAATTTAAACACGCAATTAGAATATCTACAGAGGCCATTTACACTAATGCTCTTATTAATTTACCTAATTGAATAACATAAATACGAACAACTTAATTTAGAAATCGCGAAACGAATTATGCAAATCGTTCCGTGTTTAGATTTTTCCTTCGTGCAGCACAGATAGATACACGAGCCGTTGGGTACGATCGTATAGCGCCTCGCAGAGCACCATTATTTCTCTCTTTCTTTCCCGTTTTCTTTTTCTCTCTCTCCCTCCGGTGCATTAATTGCACCTGCCCCTCTCTCTCTCCTTTTTCCCTGATTCCCTATGTTCTCTCTCTCTCTCGCCTCTTTCCCCCGACCCCTCTCTCTCCTTTCTGTCTTTTCTCTCTTCTTTGCCCCTTTTCGATGGATTCCTTTTTGCCTTCCTTCTTTCCTCTTTTCTTTCTCGAGCTTCTCGCTGTCTCCTTTCTGTCTCTCTGGTTCCCTCCGCTAGCCGTTGTGCTGGTTTTCTTTCTAGCTGCCTTACTGTTCGAAGACCTCAAGCATTAATGAGGAGAGGTGTTCCTCTCCCTCTCTTCTTGACTTTGAGCTCAAGGCACTCGAGTAGCCTTGACTCTGTTGGTGTCGTACTAACCATCACTGCTCACCTCTGACTCGAGATCTGACAGGCCAATGGCCTCACCTACACGCACGATTTTCCCTCGATCTGATCTTCTCTCCTCCCATTTATAAAACCCGGTCTTGCCTTGCATTTGCCTCTTTTTGGGACAACGCTCATGTGCTGAGCACTTAGTCATTACTCTGAACTCGAAAAGAACTCGTAACTACGATAGTTTGTGAATAAGAGAGGTAGAGCAGGCCCAAATCAGGGAACTAAAGCAAACGGGGAGGAGGAAGAGGCCCACACTTTATTCGCGTCAGATCTCGTGCCAAACTTCTGGTAAACCTTAGAAACACGTTCTGTTTATGTTCTATGTTGCCTTGCTGATTTGTTGTTGTGTGGTTTCTTCCCTTTTTGTTGTTTTTGTTGGCTACTTGCTGTGTGAATATGATAGCAGTGGCCATCGAGCCACTGCTTGTGTGTGCTGGGAGGTGGTCGAATGGCCAAATTTTGGGTATCTTGTTCAATACTGGCAATTTTTTGGGTTGTGCCTTGATGTTTGTTTCTGTGTCTATGCTGGTCCTTTTGCTTGTTGCTGGCGTGTCTGGGGACCTGTGTCAGCATGTCTGTGTACCTGTGTGTGTATCTATGGGGTCTGGTTTACTGATACCTTCGAGTTGTTGTTGGATTGTGCTGTCTGGTTTTTGCTGGTACCATACCAGACCCTTACCCTTTGTTGCTACTGCACTGGTTTACCAGCACTAGTGCAATTGAGATTGGTGCTGGGCTTTACTGATTTTGTGAAAGTTTAAAAGCCCAGAAGTGATGACTGGGCTTTGGATATTTGTTTCGAATTGGGCCAATGAGGCCCTATAGGCCTTTGCTGAATTTGAGTAAATCAATGGGCCTTACTTGACTTAAAAATAAATTAAAAACAAGCTTGGGCCTTGGCTGGAATTTAATAGGCTTTAGGCCCTTATACCCCTCTGACCCTACAGATACTACATAACTAAATAATGGACCCTTAATAATAAAACGATATGGTTCTAGGTATTTTGGGCTTGGGCCCTGTTTAGGCCGAAATGGATAAATACAGATACTACACAAACGGTGGCCCTACCCTTAATACCTAGTAACTAGACCCAAGAATAAAAAGGACCGAGAATGGTATATTGGAAAATGACGACCATAAGTCCGTGCAGCATGAGCTTCAGCTATGATGCATGAGTACGGACTTCTGATCCCACTCCAGGATTAACACAAACAAATGATAAATAATTTAAAATGAACCAACTTGTGTTTCATTGTGTTTCTTATATATTTTCTCCTATACTATATGTATCACTATTACTATAACGAATAATACGAATTAGCTATATAAATAGAATAGGTAATTAGGACGACAACGTGCTTGATAAATATAATAGGTAATTAGCTATATAAATAGAATAGGTAATTAGGACGACAACGTGCTTGATAAATAGAATATGTAATTAGGACGACAACGTGCTTGATAAATGGTCTTTGACTTATAATGATACGCAACACCCTAATCAAGTAGCTAAACATGATATGCTAAATGACAACATAATTTAAATAGTGGTAAGCTAATCAGATGCAATGTATATGAATATATATAAATAACTAAGTAACTATATAGCAAACTATATATATATACTTATATATAAGTATATATATATGTATATAAGCGTAAACATGTATGTATGTATGTATGTATACACACACACACACACACACACACACACACACACACACACATATATATATATATATATATATATATATATATATATATATCTAATAAAGAACACCCGAATCACCACCAGCAAAATTGGACTAAGTATAATTATAAAATAATAATATATATATTGATCAATTTCTTTATATCACATGGAATATATTGTACACCTAAATTACATATGAAAAACACTCGAATACGACTTAGTAATCATTTAATACATATAGTAACACAACTAATTAATTATAAGACTAATTAAATATAATACATATAATACATTTATTCGATACATATAAGTATATAAGCAACATTAATACAATACATAATAATACACAATTATGACTAAGTAGATATTTAATTACAAGGATATATATATATATATATATATATATATATAGGAGCTATGCTATTATGCTTCAAGAAGCAAAAGGGAGTTTTGCTTCACATAATCTCAACCATCCGATTTCATCATGACCAATCATGAACTGTGGACCTAGAAAACTTGAAATTGAAAATCAGTAAAACATATACTAAACCAGATTTTAAAATACATGAGTGATTGGAGAATTACGTCAAAAAGCTCAAATTACATAGAAGCCCTAAAAGCCACTGAACCTATTGAAGAACCCGCGGTTGGTTTTGTAAAACCAACTGAAGCAAAAAGAGGCACATCAACCATAATCAAGAAAAATAACACAATAATACAACTCTTGGTTAAGATAAGCGAAGGAATTGAAGATTGTAAAGAAACCGTCCAAGATATCAGAAAAGTTGTAGCTGAACAAGCGTCAGCTGGGACAAAATTTGATATCACAAATACAATCGAAGATCTACAAAAGAGTCTAAATAAGCTAAGTTTAGGAGAACCAGTCCCTAGACCCAAAAAGAAGGAAGTAGCGTTCTTCGTGTTTAAAGATCCACGAAAAATATTTGAAGAAGAGAAGAAGAAGTCCTTGTCTTCTTAAAAATGAACCGAACACATACGGAAACTATTATGGAACCACGGCCGTCTATATCTAACCGTGAACAGAACAACCGTAATGAAAACCAGACTCCAACAATAGATGATCAAATAAGAAACTACAGACGTGGTCATAGATTACGTCAAGAAATCTGAAGAAGATTACCCGGAAGGCGACAAATCGGGTATAACAGGAGTCTAGAGTCACAACTAAACCCGGACGCAGAATTAGACGTATCCCAGTTTAGAAGAGCGCAATCTGTTCCAGCAGAAACGTTGTATCAAGATGGCTGGACGTCTACACAACATCGGGTTTATCAGCATTATTCTGACCAGAGAATACTGACAACGGGTGGACAGCAGTTGGAGTTGCCATTCATCACACAGCAAAGCTATGAAGAAATTCGTAGGTCAGGCCTCCAACACTTGCACATCGGGTTAATTATGATTAGGATGTACACTTTACATTGCAGAAACGCATGCGTCAAAGCACTGGTTGCTATCCGAGACACTAGATGGGTAGATGACAGGTCAATTATTGGCACAATGGAAATGAACCTAACAGCCGGTACCCAATTGGCTTATCTTGCACCTAATATCATGCTTAGTATAGCAGATTTCTTTAACCATATCCAATTAGTTGTCCAAACTCATGGATATGAGAATTGGCAAGCAGGCGAAAGTAATTTGCTGTTAACAAGATCACTGATTGGTAGATTATCAAATACTAGTTACACTAGTTTCAGATATAACGTACAAATGGTATCTGACTATTTGGCTAGTAGAGGTGTCCAGGCAATCCCCGGTCAATCACACACAACTGAAAGTTTACGGGATTTACAATGGGTTATTAGACCACCCGGTGTAGCAGAAGTACAACATCCTCATGAATCTGTTATTCGTACACGATCAGACAGTTCAGTGCTGTTAAAATTCAAGAATTATTCTGCTACAAAGCCAAATGAGGAACCATCAGTTGGTGTAAACGATGAAGAACAGCTGTCTGATGATGAAATTACTCAAGAGACTGCCCTAGTACTATTCGTTAACGTGTCAGATGATGAAGAAAACAATGAGGAAGAAGACACATATTGGGAGTCTATCAAGCTAACGGCCAGTCTAGCCGAAGATATAGAAGAAGAACCTATATGGGATAACAAACCTATATGGGACCAAGATGAAAATGATGAAGAGGATTTCGTGAATCCTTTCGCGAAAGGTGGTGGGAATGAAAAATTTGAAAAATTAGAAACAGAAACAGTATACGTTTTAGGTCAAGACCCAGAAACTGATTATCCAATCCTAAAACAATTCCTTGATAAACCTACCACACAACACAAAGCTTTATCATCCTCAGTAACTTCCAATTACAACATACCACCTCAGCCAACTATGAAATTAAGAAATTATCCACCAGGAGGTCTTAGAAATGATCATGAGGCAGAAGGTAGTGGAGGATATATGCAAAGACCCAGAGGCTTACCTGGAGGTATCGGGAGACATCAGAATGAACAATGGAACTTGCCCACAGCAATGCAAGAACAAGGCGCGATGTTAGTTCTACCAGAAGACATTGGCTTATACAACGATGTGATATCCAGATGGGAATCCATAACTCTAAATCTAATAAGTGAGCGAAACTTTGACAGTAACAAAACAAAAGTACAATTCATCGAGAACTTATTAGGTGAAGTTGAGAAGAAGATCTGGATACAATGGCGTATGGCGTTTAAGGCTGAGTACTTAAACTTAGAGGCCATAGCTGATGATACGCAGAACGTTATTTCACAAATAAGAAGAGTCCTGATATTAGAAGATCCATACCAAGGGACTACAGATGAGCAGGATCGCGCGTATCAAGACCTTGAGAGATTATCATGCGAACATGTAAAGGACCTATTTCTTTACATGAATGATTTCAAAGTTCTAGCGGCGAAATCAGGGAGGATTTACCTATCTCCCGAATTATCTGAGAAGTTCTTTAGGAAAATGCCGCCACTTATAGGGAAAGAACTCGAAGAAGCTTTCAAAAAGAAATTTCCTGGCAACACAATTGGGGTAATTCCCCGGATACACTTCTCCTATCAATATCTAGCTGAAATGTGTAAGAAGGCTGCATTACAACGAAGTCTAAAAGACTTAACAATTTGTAGTAAAATACCTATTTTCGGTTACTACCAGAATAACAGAAAGAAGTATGGGTTGAGGAAAGCCAAAAACTATAAAGGAAAACCCCATGATTCACACGTAAGGGTTTTCAAGCGAAAACATTCAGATAGGGTTAGAAAGTGTAAGTGCTTTATCTGTGGCGAAGAAGGTCACTTTGCCAAAGATTGCAGAAATAAAAACGGCAATCTAGTTAGAGCAGCGGTCATAGAAAACCTTGATTTACCAGATGACCTGGATGTTGTCTCTGTTGATCTCAATGAACCGGACAGTGATGCTATTTGCAGTGTATCTGAAGGAGAATCCGGTAGAACTGAATATCAAGTACGTACGGCAATAGAAGATTTACCATTAGAAACAAACTTGATGTTACAAATAACTGATTTCGGGTGGAGGAGTAAAATACAATTACCCGAAAACCAAGAAAAATGTGAGCATAGCTTTAATGATACAGAAGTCCAAAGCAGTTGCAGCTTTTGTAAACTTACCATTAAACCGGAATACGGTAAAAGATGTGAACAATGTGGTTTACAAATCTGTTCATTATGCGCCCCGTTCTATTTCGGGATACAAGTTAAACCAAAGGTTTCCTTACAATCGAGACCTTATAACAATAAAAATGCACTCATTAAAGAATTAACAAATTACATAGTGTATCTTGAGGGTGAAAATGAAAGGTTAAAACAAGTGTTGAGAGAACAGGAACTAGTCAAAGATTTGACAAACGATTTTAACAACCTCTCTACACAAGAAAAGAATAAAGAAAAGATAGAGGTAGAAGATGTAACGGAAGATGAAACGGCAAACGTTCTATTCGAAATTGATGAATCATCTTACAAAGCCGAAACCTCTACACCATACCATGAAAAGAAAAGAATATTCAACCGACTATACAATCTGATAGTTACGTTTGAAATCCCAAACGTAAAACCATTTGAAATAAGAGCTATCTTGGACACCGGTGCAACAAATTGCTCAATTGATCAAACAACAATTTCAGAAGAAGCTCTTGAACCTAGCCCATACCCTGTTCAAATCACAGGAGTTAATTCAACCCAAATTGCGAATAAAAAGCTGAAAGGAGGACAAATGATTATTGGAGAAAATAAATTCAGGATCCCTTTTACATATAGCTTTCCAATGGGTATGCAAGACGGTATCCAAATGTTGATAGGATGCAACTTCATAAGATCGATGCAAGGCGGTCTTAGAATCGAGGGCAATGTGATTACATTCTATAAAAATGTCACAATTGTTCAAACCACAACAGAAACTGTTGCCCACACAGTTGCAATTGATGAATTGGGAATAGACGAAATCGAATATATAACAATTCAGGATGCGTTATATCATCAGTCCTTAATCACAAATCCCAAATTTGAGAAAAGATTCAGTAGCTTGTTATTAAGGCTTAAAGAACAAGGCTTTATCGGGAATGATCCTCTTAAACACTGGCAGAGGAACAAGGTCGTGTGTAAATTAGATATAATTAACCCGGACCTTACAATAGAGGATAAGCCGCTTAAGCATGTAACGCCGTTAATGAAGGAGCAATTTGATAGACATATCAAGGCGTTATTGGAAATTGGAGTCATTAGACCAAGTACAAGTAAGCATAGAACAATGACTTTTATTGTTAATTCAGGAACGTCTATTGACCCGAAAACGGGAAAAGAAATTAAAGGCAAAGAAAGGATGGTCTTAAACTACAGAACGTTAAATGACAATACTCATGAAGACCAGTATAGCCTGCCTGGAATTAATACAATCCTAAAGAAAATAAGTAATAGCAGGATTTTCTCAAAGTTTGATTTAAAGAGTGGTTTCCATCAGGTTGCCATGAGTCCTGAGTCAATACCCTGGACAACATTTATAGTGCCAGGAGGATTGTATGAATGGTTAGTTATGTCGTTTGGCTTGAAGAATGCCCCCGCAATATTTCAAAGAAAAATGGATAATTGTTTTAGAGGAACAGAGGCATTCAATGCAGTGTACATTGACGATATTCTAGTATTCTCGGAAAACGAGGAGAAACATGCACAACATCTAGAGGTGATGTTAGCTATTTGTGAAAAACACGGTTTAGTACTACCACCAACTAAGATGAAAATCGCTGTACCTGAGATTGACTTTTTAGGAGCACACATCAATAGAGGAAAAATTAAGCTCCAACCACACATCATTAAAAAGATAGCCAACTTTGATATAGAACAACTCAAAGAGAAAAAGGGTCTAAGATCATGGCTTGGAATTTTGAATTATGCTAGATCCTACATCCCGAAATTGGGAATTTTGCTTGGTCCTCTTTACTCCAAAGTCAGCCCACATGGAGATAAAAGATTGAAAGCCTCAGATATAAATTTAATAAAACAAATTCAGGAACTGGTCCAGAATTTGCCAGATCTGAGTTTTCCGCCAGAGGACGCATACATTATACTAGAAACAGACGGTTGCATGGAAGGATGGGGTGGAGTTTGCAAATGGAAACCGAGAAAGAATGACCCCAGATCAACCGAGAAAGTCTGTGCATATGCCAATGGCAAGTTTGATGTTATAAAGTCAACAATTGATGCAGAAATTCACGCTTGTATGGAAACGTTATCGGCTATGAAAATCCATTATTTGGACAAGCCGGAAATCACATTAAGAACAGATTGTCAGGCGATAATAAGTTTTTTTATAACAAGTCATCTAACAATAAACCCTCGCGCGTTCGATGGGTTAAGTTTGTTGATTTTATAACAGGTACAGGAGTACAGGTGAACTTTGAGCATATTGAAGGAAGACTCAACTCACTAGCAGATACTCTCTCGAGACTTACAACTGCTGCCCTGAACACACAATGTCTCACAGACCAGCAAGGGCTGATGCTCGAGAAATTGGGTCCAGTACTAGACGAAATGCACAACAAAGAGGAAAACAATGTGCCAGTCCCGAAGGAATTAACCCAATCCCTTCAAGAGAAAATCGAAAACTTGTTCCCCTTATCAATGAAGATCAACTACACGCACAACAGTTCGAGGCCTACATCAACAAACCAAACCAAAGCCTCAAAGAATGGCGTGAGAATGCACAAAGATTGTCCGACACCAAGGAAATGCACATGCGACACACCTTGGTGGACATTCAGCAATTGATTTCCATAATTAACAGGGAGTAGAAGTACTGTAAGCCTTACCAACACAGTGACTGTATCCTAACTGATAATTATTGGATCCTAAAGAAACAGCTTGAAATGCTCGAAAGGATGGAAAAAGATTTTAAAGCTTTTCTTAATAATATTGTAAAAATATAAATTAAGGAAGCTGTGGTGAGTCCCAAAGTTTAGCAATAAATAAATCTTAAGGTTCAGTCTGGCAGGGTCCTATGGGTAACTGCTAACTTTTTAGGTCTGGGTCACTTAATTGTGAGAATCTTTCTTTTGTTTTGTTTTCTTATGCAGGTGGCGTGATAAGATAGCCACTACTAAGTGTTTGTAAATGCTTTAGCAGATGGATGGATTTGAGCCGTTCACCAAAAAATTGCTTGGAGTGTAGTGCTCAATTATATGAGCATCTTTTACTTTATTTTGAGTGGAGTGTAGTGGTTAGCTGAGTCACCCACTCACGTTTGTTATCTTTTGAGACAAAGTATTGTGGAAATCCCTTTATTCACATGTCGATGGGGCCCAATGAGCACTCGATGTGATAATTGAGATTCCAAAATCCGAGTCTCTAGTTCTATATAAGGGCTTGTATTCAGAGTTGCAAAACAAGCTGAGAACCAGCAAATTTTACTTCTCTTACTTGAGTATCAATAAATTCCAACTTTTCAAATTTCTTCTTTCAAATTCACTATTCCGCACTTATCTTCTTACTATCCCGTGTCCTCAGTGGCCTGCGAAGTTTGAAGATCGATCCGTAAGGCGCCATCACCTGGTATCAGAGCTTAATTTTTGGTTAGTATCTTCCATGGCTTTCTAAATTCTTTCATAATTTCTAGGAAAACAGGGATGGAACGGTCATAAAAAAAAAATCAAAGGGATATAAAAATTGAACCCGAAAAGCTAGAAGTTTGGGAGACGTGTACTTAGTATAGGCGATAAAGAGGGAAAAGTACCAAGATAGGGGAAATAGTACCATTACGTTCGTAATATTAAGAAGGCACCCAAATGAATGGCTAGAAAGTTTAAATCCAACGGTGAGGAAGAGTCTAATGCCAAAAGAGCCTTGGCACTATAGTGCACGATAGTCTATCCCTATATATATATAATTATAGAGCATGGCTAAAATAATATGCATAGTTCACCCCATTTCGTACTATGCGATCATTTATATTTAATTTGGTCATTAAATTGATATTTAAGTTGCTCAATAAATTCTTCATATCAAAATCTTGTAGGAAATAAAATTTTGTAATTTTTAGAGCCTTCTTGTTATTTTTTATATATTTTTTAAAAACAGCCCAGAAATGGCACTTTTGTAGTATTAAATCTGGACTGTTTTTAAAAAATATTTAAAAAATAGCAAGAAAACTCTAAAAATCACGAAATTTGATTTCCTACAATATTTTCATATGAAGAATTTATTGAGCAACTTAAATCTCAATTTATTGACCTATATCTATATGCATAGTACAAAATGGGGTGTACTATGCATATTATTTTAGCCATACTCATATATATATATATATATTGATCAATTTCTCTACAAACACATAATTAATATAACTACACACATATTAGTTAATATATAATTAACTATTTTTGTTTCCTCTTTTGATTAGTTAATGATAAAAGTCCAACTAAAAGTAGTGATTTTATAACATGCTTTCATTGTGATTTGTTATTTACGTTCTTTGCCTTATCGTCCTGACGTCACATTGAATAATGGGAATAGTAACACACTCAGAACCACATTTAAATTAAATAAAAAGGACATAAACAAGTGATTGTGCCCACACTCACTGTGCAGCACGGACACTGCACGCAAGACTTGACTAAGTAAAAATATTGAATAAAATAAATTAGGAGCATCAAGGATGTTTCAAACGCCGTTACCTTGTCATTTGATTTCACTTAATATTTTACAAGTCCCTTGACTAATTAAACAAATTCAAAATAAATAAATAGGAGACCTAGTTGACTCGGACCCACACACAGGGGACGAGACTGATGCAGCTGTATACGACGCTGAGGTCAGCGTGGACGCAGCAAACCCTCCGTTAGAGTAGCTCACGCTTCATTCCAGGTGTGGATTCCTGGGGATTATATTCCTTTCTCTTTTATTAGGACCTACCAGACTTACCTAAATTGAATTGCGGTACCAACTACCAACATAAATTAATCAGGCCTGTAGACTTGAACTGCCATACTTACATGCTGGTAACTGTACCATTATTTGAGACCAACCTGCATTGCATGTCACCTGCATTCATACTGCACGTAAGATCCGATATACGGATTGTATAGGCTATTAAACTACTTATAGGTAGAAGCGTATAAATATAATATATCTATATTCGTCGGGAGTGATGAGTGTCGGGCCGGTGAGTTTTAGATTGGATGTAGTCTGAGGGCATCGTGGAGGGGGTATGTGTCATGGTGTCTGACATAGCCCATGGGATATTCTCAACGGGATGTCCTTAAGGACATTCGACTAATCCTCACCAACGATGATCATCACTTGATAACTCGTAGTGCTAGTTAGAGAGTTTCTATTCTCAAAATCCTTATTATCTAGTATTATAATTCCTCTTTGAGCGATTAAGGTTCGGTTTCTCAGTTTAGAGTATGCGTGTCATATGTGACGTATTGGAGTTATTCCGTTCTTTATTTATTTCTATTAGCCGATGTTTCGAGATCTCCTAATATTCGAAGGACTTCCTCCTTTGGCCCCTGGTTGTTACAGAGGAAGTCTGGGGCTCCCCTTTGACCCTTAGTTGGTATAGGGAGTTCCCTTTATTATTATTAGTCAAATGGGTAGTCGGTTCCTTACTTCCGTATGACGGTTGAGACCGAGAGTTTAATTTATTATCTTATCTTTTGTGAGGGTAGGCTTCTCGGTTCGCTTTTTGACTGAGTGTGTGCTTTTTGCAGCCGCTCTATTCTACCAGGGCGTTTCGTTCTGGAAACTCAGATTTAGTTGGGTCGTGGTTGATTTGACACCCGTCCAACGATTACGTTGGGCTTGTGGTTGATCTGGGACCCGCCTAACAATACCCTTAGGCTTGTGGTTACAACCCGTCTAAGGGGGCGAATCCTGAAGTCCTACACCCGGGGTTTTCTAATTTAACATATCGATTCTTTGTCTGGGAGACTTGATATTATCCATCTCTATATCTATTTATATATATTATTATTCCTCATATTATTTTGGGTTTCCTTCTCGGATCGTCTTTTGGATAGACACATTGTTAAAAATGTGAAATGGTTAAGTAATGCACATTTAGGTGTAGTAATTTAATGTTAAGTTAATCTCAGTAAATGTGAATGGTCCAACTTTGATTCGAATATAATCCCAAAGGCTGGACCTTAATCCACACTGAGTAAATTTTTATAATTTACTCACGTTCCACGGTTGGTTGTGGGGTCCAGGTAAGGAGCAGAAGATATTTTGATGTCCAGAGGAGAGCGTTAGGATGGAGTCCCCGGCGTCCTTCGCTTGCTTACCATTTCGTTTGTTTCCTTTTTATTCTTTTGTTAGGATTAGTTTGTAGTAGGTTAGTTAGGGTCGATCTCACGTCCTTTGATGGGATCGTCTTCCTCTGTATGTATTTTATTTTTTGTTTAGCTTTCGCTGTAAACTTGTGTTCGGACGCTGGATTATATATATATATGTATTTGTTGGATGTTCATGTATTGTGTGTGAACTGTGTGCTTTTCCTTAAATTAAGTATAATAAATTAGTCTAATATGAAATTTCTAATGAATAATTAAGCCTTTCGTGTACTTGAAATCAATTACACGTGGCGGGATTAACACGCCTAAGCTAGTCATTATTTCTGGGGTGTGACATCTAGGCAGAGGGAACTATGTCGTGTGCTCTGTTACAATCGAAGTTGTTATGCTCATGTACATTTTGAGATCGCTCGACCATCTTTTATTTTTGGATAATGTTTGATACCACATTTGAATAAAAAGATTTGAATAAAAAGTCGTAAATATTATTATTATTTTCTTGAGGTCAATCATGAAAAAAAATTAACTTTTGAACGTTGAAAACTTTATTAATTAAAATATTAATAATTTAATACAAGAGTTGGATTCTATTTAGATAAGTTTTTGTAACGACTTCGACTATGCTCGTCGAGACTGTAATTAATTTTTTTTATCGTCGCAAGTCATTAAGCTGTAAATGTTTGAGTCTACTTTCACCGCGTCGAGTCTGATTTGCGATCGGAGAAACGAGCGATTCAAAATTGATTATGACACATACACATGATAAAAAGTTACAAATTAAGATATAAGTTGAAGGTGGAGCCAAATTTATCCGATCGCAAATCGGATTCGACGCGATGGAAGTAGACCCGAATATCTACAACTCGATGGTTTGCGATGATAAAAAAAATTAATTATGATCCCGACGAGCGTAGTCGAAGTTTGTAGAAAAAAATGCTAATCATACTTAATATTTTTTGTAACAACTTCAGCTAAGCTCGTCGAGATCATAATTAGCTTGATTTTATCATTGCAAGACATCAAGTTGTAGATATTCGAGTCTACTTTCATCACGTCGAGTATGTTTTGCGATTGGAGAAATGAGCAATTCAAAATTGAATCCGACGTAAACTCATGATAGAAAATACTAATTAAGATATTAGTTCAAGTTGGAGTTAAATTTGAGATGTACGTTCCTCCGATCGCAAATCGAACTCAACGTGGTGGAAGTAGACTCGGATATCTATAGCTCGATGATTTGCGACGATCGAAAAAGCAAGTTACAATCTCGACAAGAGCAGTCGAATTCGTTACAAAAATTTAATACAACCCAACTCATTAATTAAAATGTTAATATTTTAGTAATAAAATAATTCAAAACAACTATCGATTTCACATTCCCATTACTCGCTTTCTCTTTGCAGCAATCGAGAATTAATCCGGAATCTATGATTTCGGAGTCAGGGATTTCAGAGTTATTCCGGAGCCAGAGATTTCGGAGTAACTCCGGAATCACAAACTCCGAAATGGCTAGTTTATATTATTTCTACTATAATTTCAGATGGGTCCCTACACTTTTTTTTATTTACAAATCAATCATATTGTTTGTAAATTCAAAATTTTCAGGTGGGTTCATGAATCGGCCAAATAATTGCAGCTCCGCCTCTGATTGCCAGTAATGGTGAAGCAATCAATCTTTCTATGTAGTGTCGATAATATTAATTTTGCCAAATTTAGTAAGCAAAAATAACTAATTTATTATATTTTTAATATTTTCTTAAAATTTTGATGGTATCATTGAACCCAGTTATTAGTTAGTTTGTAAAAGTGTTCTTATGAGATGTTAACAATAATACCATTAATGACAAGTATTGTTCACATTTTAAATTTTATTGCCTGCTCTGTTGATCAACAAAGATAATAAATGACACATCGCTGCATCTTTTTTTTCAAACTAAGTTATATATTTCAGTTTTCAATGATTAAGAAAAGGATATTTGAAATGGGAGCTGATATGTATATATCAACATCGATTACGACTAACGATATTGATGTTATTTTTGCATATTTAGTTCAGTTATTATGCATTACTTTTTATACTAAAATAGTTATGTATGTTATTTTTTTTACTGAAATAATTATATATGCTATTTGAATTATTATGCAAATTATTTTGTTAACATGCATAATAATTTTTTCAGTACAAAAATAACACGAAATATCATGCATGATAAATCAAATAATGCGCATAGTAATTTAATAATATACGTAATAACATTGATATCGATAGTCCGTATTAATATTAATATTTATGAAATATTTTTTTATTTGAAATATCCATCCGACTTTTTTCCCTGTTTGCCACAACCAATCGCAATCAGTCAACCAATCCTCACCAAAGAAAACAAAAAGAAAAAAGAATAGATAGACCTCGTATTATATAAACTTATTAGTTATTATTATATTGGTTACAAAGACTAAAAGAACAATCAATGGATCAAATCAGTTATTAGTTATTAGAGCATTAGATTTAGAGTCTTATTAGTCTCTTAGACCAATTCCTAGCGAAGAATCCGGAAGGACCGGAACACATCTACTCAAACGCGGTAAGGCTTATTATTTATTATTAGCCCCTTCATCGTACCGCGTATATGTACCAATTCATGCACCCAACGTTCACTGACAGGTGGACCCGTCTCTCAGAGCAGTATGATCAACTGTAGACCGGTTCTCGTATGTTTAGTCAAAAGAGACAAAGGACACAATCCACCTGCCTTTTATGCTTTCTCTTCTTAATTGTATCCGGATGCAATTCTTAATAGAGTACCTGGACATCTTGGTGCAGGAAATAATTTCGAAGCAGGGTAGGTTCAGGTCCGCACGGTTTTGAATTCATATTTAGATTCAAAATCTTTTTCGATATTGCATCAAGATTTACATTTTTATTGAAAAAATTAAAATAGTTTCAAGAGTACAAATCTTAATGCAATCAGATAACTCTGACAAACTTTGTATCATTTTTGGATTCAAAATAATGCGGACCTATTCTGCTCCCAAATAATTTCCAACATCCATTATTAAAATGAATTTACCACTAGATTTAGTTCTGTGCTGAACTGATTCTAAAGATTGGCAAACAAATATTTTATAAATTCAAACTCTTTTGCACGCCACTATTTTTAAAGTTGGAATATCTAAAAATTAATTATTTCAACTAAGTTTAAAATTAACATAGAAAGAGGAGCACTATTAGATAATTATTTTGATAATATTTATTTTGATAATATTTCTAGATTCAACATCACAACTATCATTTATATAATGCACATATCATGTTTTCAAGGATATGAAAACAACTAATAATAATTAAATTTGAAATCTAAATGATCTTTGCTGCATCATCAAATAATAATTAAATTTTATGAAATACGAGTTTTCAAGGATATACATGTTTAATAACAAATCTATAAATTTACCTTTAAATTTTCAATTTCATTTGAATTAATTTGAAATCAAAATTGTCAAGTAATATTTCCTCATTGATATAAATATTATATTTGTGAATGATACATCCAATGTGAGCCACATACCACGCTCATGAATAAGCCATAAGCTCGTAATTGTTAATAAGATTTTATTTTAATGCAATTGGTTAAATTCCAGAGGAAATTCTTACTGTGAGCTAATTCCCTTCTGATAGAGAAATTTAATTTGGACCTTGCTATAGTTCCCCTTGTTTTGCTCCCCACAGTGCCCCTCCACCTATGACAGTGGGGCCTACCACGTGGGTGGGACCCACCAGCACAGATGGTGGGGGCACTCGTGGAGGGGCAAAACAAGGGAAATTATATATTTTCCTATTTAATTTAGCTAAAGTACTAAACTGGCCTTAAAGTAATCTTGGGAAAGGAGACCTAGTCTCACAAAGCACTTTGTTTCCAATGGTATAAATAGAGCTCGATTCAAACAACAAAGCAACAGCCATAAGCAACAAAAACCATTTGCTTCATCTCAACCTTTCCAACACATTTCCTTCCTCTTCTTTGTTACTTCCGAAACACAAGTTTAAAACCTCTCAAGCTAAGATCACCATGCCATTCTGTTTGCAGTTTTCATTTGCTCGAAGAACCGAGAGGGGCAGGAAGGTGACAAGCGGGACCCACCCCCGGTACGTGCCGAAGCGGGGCAAAGTACTGAAGCATATGCTGAAGACTATCGTTGGTCGGGGGAAGCCGAATAAGACCCGGCCATTGCAGGATTAACAAATTAATTGATGGTTTTGCTGATTGCGAAGCATTACAAAGATGGATTGACAATTTGACATGCTTATAAATGCTTGATTTTGTTTCTTTTTTGCATTACTTAATTTGCAGGGTCTTTTTAAAGATGAGGAATTTGTTGCAGATGTTGGGCTTAGTTGTATATACACTTTTTATTTTTGCTTTTGAGTATATAAAGCTTCATTCAGAAATGATAACAAAAAAGAAACGGAAAATCAGATTTAAATCACAGGTGCAGGTGCGAGTATCGTATCAGATACGGTGCGGATGCGGCGATACTTCAATTTTAAAAAATTTTGAATACAAATGCGGCTATATATAATAAATTTAAAATAATAATGAATAATATTATAAACAAATAGATTTAAAAAACAAAAACAAACAAATAAATAAGAACCCAGCCGCACCCGAGACTGCACCCAGCAGCACCCAGCCTCACCCGAGCCGCACCCAACCGCACCAAACACTTGATACGCACCGGAGCCGCACCCGCACCCGGTACGCACCAGATACCGGTTCTTCTGGGTATTGGAAGAACCGGGGTAACATAGGATTTAAAGTTTTAAACCACTTCAAAATATCAAAAATAGAAGGATGTCAGTTCAAACTTATTTCTTTCAATAAAACCACCTTGAACTCAATTAACTTAGAAATTTGTCACTTTGATTGAATAATTAAATAAATAAAAACAATTATTAATTAAATTACCTTCGTCAGTTCTTCTTCCTTCTTCTCCTTTATAAGTCATGATGCTGGCCGCTGTATTTCCGATTTCAAAAGTCATGATTATACTATACATGATATAATGAACACATACAGTTTTCCAATAAAACCAATCAACAAAGAGTATAACATAAGAAACTAGAAACAAATACGATTTTCAAAATATATTTGTATATTATGTAATTTGACAAAAAAAAAGTAAAAATATACCTCTAAAATTATAATTTTCAGTGAAAATTTGTAAAAATATATGTATAATTCAAATTTTACCCACTCTGATAGAATACTGAATACCCCTGTAAAGAATTTAATTGTTAATAGAAATGAGTGACAAAAGTTAAATAAATGAACATCTAGATATCAGTTTACAGCTTAAGTGCACAGTATGCTACAGAGAACAGAAATTCCAAATCCACTAAAATAGGCAGCACCTCACGTCTCCGGAAAACCTCTGAAGTATCTTATCTATTTCTAGAACAGATAAAAAAAAATGAACATTGAATATTACATTTTTCCTGAGGCATTTTAACAAGCACCTCTCAGGCTTGTTAAGCGCACCCACAAATTCATCCAATGAAAAAAGGACGAGGGTATTTTAGGAACTTATTAATATTATTTTTAATTAATTATTCAATTAAAGTGACAGATTTATAAATTAACAGAGTCCAGTTTAGTATTTTTTTTTTAAAGTTTAAGACTTTGAGGTAATATTTTTCTAATTTTGATGTTTTAAATTGACTAAATCAGGAACAAATTCATATAGAAAATAAAAAATATGCCTTTAAAAATATGATTTTTTAGTAAAAAAAATTACAAAAAAATATATATAATTCAAATCTTACTCCATTATGATAGGAATTCTACCTCTTACTTCTTTTGACAGAAATTCTGCATAGCCCTGGCTAATATCTAATTTTTTCAATAAAAAATGGAATTTTGAGTTGAAAAATGTGGTTTAGAAAAGTTAACACTTAATCTCATGTTTTCCGGAACAGTCACGCGACATGGAAAGTAAACGGTCAATGCCCTTGTTCTTTTTTTACCCAATTAGATAAAAAGAATTCAAATTTTTGAAGAAAAAAATAATTTGATAACTGTTTGAAGTGAATTGATTTAATAACAGAAAAACAAAGATTCTGTGAATTAAATTATTTTCAGAAAAAAATATTGTTGTTTCTCACCAATTAAGCTCGGGGTGTATTGTATTTGATGATAATGTGCCAGTTTACTTCCAGATAAGATGATTTGCACAACTTGTTTACTTCAGAATAAATAAGATTTTCAAATTCCATTTTACTGTGCTGAAATTTAATATTTATTAGAGAAATTATTTTAGTACACAGAGTTGTACTCCATATTCGTATTCTGCATAAGTCAAACAAATTTTCATTTTTGAATTTCAGATCTACGATAGACGTACATGATTCTGAGTGATAAGAATCAAGTCTCTAGCTCATGAGGTCCAAATCTATTCAAAACAAAATAAAATAAGTCAGAAGATTGTGTTTCATTCAACCTTACAGGTGGGACCCAGAATTAGCATCAATAACAAGAAAAAATAAATTAGTATCAAAACATTAGTTGTATTTAGTCTGAACACCTGTTTTATTTAGTCCGAGCACCTGCTTATTTAGTCTGAATACATGTTTTATTTAGTTTGAATACTTGTTGCATTTAGTCTAAACATTTGTTGTATTTAGTCTGAACACCTATTTTATTTAGTCTGAACACTTGCTATATTTAGTCTAAACATTTGTTGTATTTAGCTGAACACCTGTTATATTTAGTCTGAACACTTGTTATATTTAATTTGAACACCTATTGTATTTAGTCTTAACTAGTATAATCATATCTTAATTAGTATCAGCACAAAATAACATTTGATCTTCGAACAAACATAACTTTTGACTCGTAATTCCGATTCGCGCGTATGAGCACTTTTCAAAAACGGCACGACATGATGCACGCACTTTATGGGGTGGGGGCTTTACTTTGTAGTGACGCTGTTTTGACCCAAAAAACGCTTCTAAAGCCTTGAAAATAACATTTTTTAAGTTTTTCTCCATCTTTTTTGCTCAAATTTTCTCTAAAAAATGCTTCTAACATTTCAAAAATATATTTGAAACAGTTAGTATGAAAAAATGTAATATTTAGTATGAACACTTGTTTTATTTAGTCTGCACTCCATGAATTCTGTGCAAAACATACATGAAACGGTGCAAATAAAGACTTGAAACAACTAGTATGAACACCTCTTTCAACTAGTCTGAACATTTGTTTTATTTAGTCTGAATACATATTTTATTTAGTATCAACACCTGTTTTGTTTAGTTTGTGCCTCATTTTGTGCAAAACAGATTTGAAACAATTAGTATGAACATCTATTTTATTTAGTCCCAACACGTTTTTATTTAGTCTGAACACCTAATTTTAGTCTGTGTCTCATATTTTTGTGTAGAAATGACTTGAAGAAGTGCAAAAATAGACTTAAAAAACTAGTCCGAACACCTTTTTTATTTAGTCTGAACACCTGTTTTATTTAGTCTGAACACCTGTTTTGTTTAGTATGCATCCACGCATTGTATGAAAAGCATTTTTAATAGTGTGTAGGCGGAAACGTTCAAAATAATTCGCACAGTCAAACTTTCTATTTTTTCTGCTTTGACTGTTTGACTTTCCTCTTTTAGAAGCGTCTTGACTGTTTGACTTTTCATTTTGAGAAAGTTAGTTGGAGTACTCCGACGGAGTACAATAGTTGGGATACAGTTAGTCAATCCTTATTTATTAATATAATTAATCTTTTTTTGTTAATATTTTCCATTATATGACCGCTACTTATAAAATGATAAATAGTATTAAAATAATAGTTATTTTCTAATCAATAAATAAATCGAACCTCCATTAATAAATTCAGACTTAAAAAGTTTTTTTTTTTTGAATGTGTACCGCATGCTATTTTGTTTGATTCTTGTGCAAAGAAAACTTGCTTGGGAAATTATTTTGCTCAAGTTAAAATCTCACAATTATTCATATCGACTCACCAGTTTTTGTGTAATCAAATATTTCCATCCGCTGTATTACAATAAAATAGAGTTTTGATTTCTAAGAACTATTGATGAGAAATTAATGCCAAGGCTTAAAAGTAATGCTTTGAACCTGCTTTGACTAAGTCAAACGGGTCAACCCGTATTTAGTCAAATTAAGTCCGTCTTAAATTCAATTTCTTTCCACCAAAACTCAACAAAACGAACAAATTCTAATTGTAAGCTTTTGAAAACCACCTAATATACAATATAAACTTGTGGGCACAAATTAAAAATTCACTTGGAGTTGTTTTTTTTTTTTTTGTCATTTTGAAAATAGATAATGTGAATAGAAAGAAACTCATACCCTATATTCCATTCCCATAAAAATTGGTTTCAAGTAACAGGCCCAAGTGATTTCAATTGTCTAAGCAATTAGGTGATTTCATTATAAAATTTAAAAATTAGTTAGAAAAAATAACTAAATTATTATGTTTTTTTACATTAAATTTTTTATGTCATCATTGAACCCAATTTTTAATTTGTTTGTAACAGTGTTCCTATGAGATGATGACAAAAATACCATTTCGAACTACTATTATCCACATTTTAAATTTCATTATTGCTCTGCTGACCAACGAATATAATAAATGTCAGTTACCTGCATTTTATGCGAACTAAAAGTTTCAAAATTTTAATAATTACAAGAATGGATATTTTTAAAAATCCATCCTAGTACTTTCTCTGCTTGCCACAATCAATCTCAATCAATGAACAAATTATCACCAAAGAAAACAAAAAGGGAGAGAAAGATAAAACCTCGTATTATTATTATATCAAACACGGTAAGGCTTACTAGTCCCTTCATCTCGGAACCAGATCTCCTGCTCGTAAATCCTGTTTGCTTTCCTACTTGTCTCGATCTGGATCGTTCAAAACTCATCTAACGGCCAAAGCATTTGCCCTCTGAATCAAATCACAGCCGTCCGTGACGATCGAGCGGTCGGATCGAAGACAAACAGGAAAGCAAGCAGGGATTTACGAGCAGCAGATTCGGACCCCTTCATCTCCCCGCGTATATGTACCTTTTTTTTTTTTTTTGAGCATACGCGTATATGTACCTTCATCTCCCCGCGGTAAGGCTTACTAGTCCCTTCATCTCCCCGTACCATTTGATGGACCTAATCACTGACACGGGGACCCCATCCTCTCAGAACATTATCGTCTACCGTAGACCTGTTCTCGTATGTTTAGTCAAAGAGAGAAGGAAATAATCCACCTGAGTTTTATGCTTTTTATTCTCAATTGTATCCGGGTGCAATTGTAATGGAGTACCGGGACATCTTGGGTAGGGCTGCAAACGAATTCAGGGGCGGAGCCACCTTGCACTAGGGGGTGCAGTTGAACCTCTCTGGAAATTTATTTTTCAAAAATGATCATATATTTTTTAAAAAAAATTCAAAAATGACCATATATTTGAATTTTTTTTTTTGCATAAATGACCATGTAAAATAATTTTTTTCTAAGAATAACCATCATTTCGAACCCCCTGGCGAGAATCCTGAATCCGCCCCTGAACGAATTGAACTCGAACGAACTGACTTGTGTTTGAATTTGATTTGAAATCAATTTCGAACTAGTTTGATTTGAAATAGAAAAAGTTTCGAACAAACTGTGTGAAGTTTGAGTTTGGTTTGATACTGATTCGAATCGAACTCGAATTAATTACGAACTACAGATTTTTTGCTGCTCAACCGAAAAGTAGTAAAAGCAGATGACAAAAATGAGTAATATTATCTAATTGAAGAGGATAAATAGTAGAATTTTGACAGTAGAGAGAATGCATGTGAACTAACTAGAGAATATCTGAATGAAGATGAAAATGCTAGCATTAAAGATACATGAACTAACTATCTCTAATAAAAATGAAGATGAAGTATATAATGTAGTTGAGAAAGAGGGAGAAAAATATCAACATCATTCGAACGAACTATGTCAAGTTTGAGTTTGATTTGATACTAATTCGAACGAACTCGTAGCACAGACTACATATATATCAATAGTCTCGATATCATCTGACGGTTAAGATCTCTCAAGATTCGAATTGTTTTAGTTCATGAATAGTTTCGAACGAACCGACCCTAGTTTGAGTTTGATTCAAAATAATTTCGGACTAGTTTGATTTGATTTGAAACTAATTTCAATCTGAAATCGAACGAACTAATTTCGAACTTTTCTCGAATCGAACTCGAACGAATTACGAACTACGAATTTTTCTTGCAGCCCTGATCTTGGGAAAAAAATAAGATTAAAAAAAATCCATTATCAAATGTTGTTGGCAAAGATTTAGCAGATAATTTTAGATACTTCTTAGATACTCAGATCAATTCGTATCATTTAAATATATTAAACACACATACATTTCAATCAATGATATGAATTGATTGAAGTACTTACGGAACACCTAAATTGATGTATTTAAATTTTTGTTTTTTCTTATTTTGTGTTGAACTTATTGTGAAGAAGGACAAATCAATATATTGTAAATTCAAATACTTTTGCAGGCCACAATATTTGAAAATAAATTATTTCAAAAACTTAAAATCAATACAGAAAGAGGACTATTTTGATAATTATTTATTTTGACACTATTGATAATATTAAAAATAGAGCTTAATTTTGAAATACAACATTACAAATGTCATTTATATAATTCACATATCATGTCTATTAAAATAATGAGACTTCATGTAAATTTCAATGTCAATCAAATAATTTAAATCTAAATGATCCTTGCTCCATCATCAAATAATAATTAAATTGTATGTAATAGCGCTTGTTAAAGGATACTATCTTTAATAAGAGCTTTATAAATTGACATTTAAATTGTCAATTTGATTTGATTTATTTGAAATCCAAATTGTCAAGTAATATCTCCTCATTAATAAAAATACTGTATTTTGAATAATATGTTCAATGTAAGTTATATATTATATATTTATATCACGATCATGAAAAGTAGCAAAAATGTTATATAATTTTTGTCATTATAAAATAATTTGAAACACGCAACACAAAAATTACATAACATTTAATGCACATCTAATCTATAATGTTGACTGCAAGTTTCGAAATATTTTTCTGTTTGTTTAATTATTCATTATATGCTATTTGAAAATATGTACAAGTCCCGCAACCAAGATGCCGTAACTATCTAATAAGATCTTATTATCTTACAATTGGTGAAATAACAGAGGAAATTCTTACTGTGAACTGATTCTCTTTTGATAAAGAAATTTAAATAGCTCCAGTTACTCAACTTGCCAAAGGAATCTTGGGAAATAAGACCCAGTCCCAGTCTCACAAAGCATTTCTTTCCAATCAATCCGTGTGTGCCTCCTGAGTTATAAATAGAGCTCGTTTCAAACAGCTAAGCAACAGAACTAAGCTACAAAACCCATTTGCTTCATCTCAAGCTTTCCTTATTTCTCTTCTTTGTGACTTCTCAAACAAGTTCAAAACCTCAGCCTCTCAAACTGAGATCAGCCATGCCATTCGGTTTGCAGATTCCAATTGCTCGAAGAACCGAGAGGGGCAGGAAGGTGACAACCGGAACCCATCCTCGCTACGTCCCGAAGCGGGGTAAAATAGTGAAGCAAATCTTGAAGAGTATTGTTATCGTATGTCGGCGGAAGCCGAATAAGACTCGGTCAGTGCAGGAATGAGATATCAAATGCATGGACGGATTTGCTGATTGCAAAACATTGCAAAACATTACAAAGATGCTTGATTTTGAATGTACTGATCACAACACTAGTTTTGCGCAGAAAAAGTGACTTGTAATTTTTTTAAATGCTTAATTTATTGGGTTTTTTTCCTCTTAATGATGAGGAAATTGTTGCAGATTTTGGGTTTAGTTGTATATAAAGATTTTTTCATTTATTATATAAATAAATTTTATCTGTTTTTATAGAAACTTTATTAAAAAGTTCATTTGGAATTGACAAGGTGGGGACCGGGGCTGTCAACAGAATAAATTTTTTTAACCGTTTAGTTTCGTCTGAGCGAAATAATCAACGAAATAGCTGAAACGTTAAACAAAAAAGAAAGAAATAGCATTGTTTTGTACTCGTTTCGCACGTTTGATAACAAAAGTGCAATGTCACTTCAGATGAAAAAGTCAAAGATTAATCTGATGTTTTACCAGCAGTCACGTTAGATTATAAAGTAAACTGTAAATGTAACGAATTCGTATTCTCTGAAATGATCAGTAATTTCTAAATTGAAAATGTGCAGTTTTTGCACGTTGATATTGTAACAGCGTTGTAACAATTACTGTATAAACAACGATGAGAATTTAGGAGAGCTGATTATTTCTAATAATTTATATTCCATGAAATGTGAATTCCAATGTAATTGGTCTTTTTTTTTCTATCATATAACCGCGTTCAAATTCCTTGAAGAAAAAATAATTTGGTAAGTTTTTTAAGTAAATTCATTTAATAACATACAAAAATTATGCGAATTAGATTATTTTTTATATTTTGAAAAACAATATTTTTGCCACCGATTAAGCTCGAAGCGGATTGTATTTTATGATAATGTCCCAGTTTAGTCCTATAATAATTCCATAAGAAGATGCATATTGTACACCAAATCTTTCTTTCGAGTGTATATCTAGTGATTTGAAAATGGGTCGGTTCGGGTCGCGTCTGTTCAGACCCGCTCGGTTTAACGGATTGGTTGGTCTGCGGGTTGGCCGGTCCAACGAGTTGACCGGGCCATGTTATCACAAATTCAAATTTTTTAGACCTGCTGCAACCCGTTTTAGGTCCATGGGTCGATGGACCGGCGGGTTTGAGGCGGGTCTGGGCCGGTTCGGTCCGGGTAGGATAGGTCGGGTCGCCGGGTTTTTTTTCGAAAAATTCCAAAAATCCAAAAAAATCAAAGGAAAAAGCAAAAAAAAAAAATACAAATATCGACAATAAATGTCAAATTGTTTTCTTTAGCACTGTATGTCACTGATTTTGTTAAGTTTATTTTATAATTCCAAAAATATAAAATTCAAATAATTTGTTAAAAAATAAAAGAAAATATTAAAAATTAAAAAATAAACTATAAACTTAAAAAAAGGAAAAAATCTTATTCATTTTATGAAAATAAAATAAAATTATCAGTTAATTTTTTATTTTTTTATAATAAAAAAAGTTGAAGTAATTTTTTTCTGTTTTTTAACAATTGGTTAAAGACAGATCAATGGCGGATTAACGACAGATTAAAGACGGGTTAAGACAATTCGAGTCGGTCCGGGCCGATCCAATCCCGGGGCAGGTTTGAGTCGGGCTTTTTAAAAAAAAAATGGCCGCAATCCATCTTTGGCTCCCGATTTTTTTTGGATGGGTCCGCACGGATTGAGCCTTGGGTCGGACCGGACCGGACCGGATCACGGCCTCGGATTTCCTAAGCCAAATCGGACACGATCGGTTTTGTCAAATCCCTATGTATATCTCACATGAGAATAACAGACTTCTTATCTTTAGAGAGATAGATTTTTGTAATTACAATTTTGAAAGAAAATATATAATTTGAGATTAGAAGTTCCGTTTGTTTTATGATACAATATGACATATTACATGAAAAATAGGAGATTTCTATATTTATGACAAATAAATAATTTATTTATAAAGTCAGAAAGTAAAATATACGTAGGGAAGAAGCTAGCATTGAAGTTCAATAAAAGTTATTATCAAAATAGGATGATTTGGTCTCTACAATTCTGATTCTTACATGTATATTGTGATTTTATCGGATTCAAATCTCTCTTTTTTTTTAATTTAGACATTTGTAAGATTTCATCCGTAAATCGACTTATATGATATCAATGCTTCTGTTTTATGTAATTTGCTTATATTTGTACAATATTTTTTCAATTGCTATACACATTATTGGAATTATGTAGATAAATATTTTGAGTAAATATGTGTCAAATTGATTTCATAAATGCCTATACACATTCATCAACAAATAATTAAAACCACCCAATAACTTAGCAAACTAAAATATTTTAAAAACAAGTCAAATAAAAAAAATGTATTTTAAAGTACTAGTTTCATGCCTTCTCCAACATACTCTAATAATCACTATATTTATTGTAGGATTTTTTCTGTAACTTCAGAAAAAAACTTAACATTGAGAAATTAATTTCTCAAGCAGATATTGAATGAATTAAACAAATATGCCAAAAGTTAAAGAAAATTCCTATTGTTGTATCTTGTGGACTTCATAGTTTAAAATTAATTTCCATTGAGTTGATCATTGTGAGTGTGCTAGTAATGTTGTAATACATAAGTGAGCTATGAGCTACAATGTTTCAATTAACAGATATTAATTGTTTAACGTTGTTTAGTTACATTATAACATTGTTTAAAAAATGTTGATTACATTTCAAAAAATGCAGTTCTTTGGTCACTTGAAAGAAAAATGCAAATTGGAGAACGCTCATAATTAGGCCGTGTACAACTACAAGATAAAAGCTACCTAAGAATCAAATAAGAAATATCTTAAAAAAAATGTTATGAACAATTAGTTGTGAAATAATCACTTTGTTGAAATTTTTGAGGGTTTTATGTCTTTTTAACATTTATTTAGTCCATCTAGCATAATTATACTTATAAGTTTTAGATATCAACCAACTCACTAGAGGCGGATCCATTCATGAGCAAGTTCAGACAAACGCGCGGACTTGATTTTCAAAAAAGACTAAATTTAGTGTATTTTAGTTATTTTATAGTGAAAAATGACATTTTAATGATATTTTAGTGAATTTTAATGGGTTTGTGTCCGAGCTTGATCTCAATCACAATGTTCGAATTTAGTTGTGTCCGAACTTAATTGACCTCTAGCCATTTTATCCGCCCATGCAACTGACGTCTTCTCACTACTAGCCATTTGTTATATTTCCAAATAAATATGTTTGTGTTTTCTTTTTTAATTTAGTTAAATCAAAGGGTGATGCTAACAACCCAAACTGCCCCCATCTCGCGCTTCCGACTAGAAGACAACCATTAATGCTCTGTTTTATCCGCTTCAGTTCCTCTCTGTTCTTTGTTATGTTTGCTCTGTCCATTCTCCTGCATATTTTTATATTTAAATTTTAGAGTTTTTATTTAAATTTGCAACACAAATCGAAAAAGATATTGCAAAAAACTCCTGCCTTTTTTTTTAAATTGGACCCGCGCTGACAGAGTTTTTTTTTGTTTTTATGACAGCATCTCAAGCCAGAGAGCCAACTTTCTTTAATAGAAAGTAAAAATTACAAAAAACTTTTCAACAAGAATAAATGGTACATAAGCTATGTACCATTCTCCTGTTGAACTTATTACACGAATCTTTCCCAATGCAACCAAAAAGAAAAAATTACGACCTCTCTTTAAACACTTGACTATCGTATATACCATTTTCATTTTGTTCTCCCCGCGCTGACAAAGTTAAAATGGGTCAACCGGGTTTAGTCAAATTGAGTAAGACAAGCCATTTGGACCGTTCGATTCAGCTCCAGCGCGAAGAAGAGTTTTGTTCTAGAAGCAAGTTCTTTTTTTTTTTCCTGGGATTCACACACAACTAAAACAAACGGCCCCAATCTTGTGGCAGCTGATGTGGATACCAAGATCACCTATACCTATACAACCCAGTATTTTCGTGATGTAATTGTCACTGGAGGGTAGGTCCCACAGCTGAATACTGTTGCCTGTTGGTCTATGAAAGATCGATCTCCCCGGTTCTCAGACTTTTCCAATTGATAACCTGACATGGTCAGCACTAGAGGTGGCAATTGGTCGGGTCGGGGGGATTTTGGTCGGATCGGATCGGGTCGTATTGTTTGATTTTTGGCGAAAGTCGGGTCACAGATCGGGTCGGGTCTCGGGTCGTCGAGTGTCGATAATTTTTAGATCACGAGTCGGGTCGGACGAGATCGGGTCGGGCCTCGGGTCTACGAGTGCCGACAAGTTTCGAGTCACGGGTCGGGTCGGACGAGATCGGGTCGGGCCTCGGGTTGACAAGTGCCGACAATTTTCATGTCTCGGGTCGGATCGGGCGACATCGGGTCGGGCCTCGGGTTGATGAGTGCCGACAATTTTTGAGTCACGAGTTTAGGGTTTAGAGTTTAGAATTTAGGGTTTAGGTTTTAGGGTCGTGTCTCGGGTCCATAGGTGTCACTTCAGATCGGGTTGCAAGTCATGTCAGGTCGGGTCGAGTCGGGTCTCGAGTCTCTATGTGTCGATTCAGATCGGGTTACGAGTCATCTCAGATCGTGTCAGATCGGATTTAGATTAATTTGGCTTTCTAACAAATCGAGTCAGATCAAACTTGAATCAAGTCGAATCAGACGAGTTTCTCGAATCGAATCGGTTTTTGCCACCTCTAGTCTGCACTGCCCTCTCAAGTACCATAACTTCCAAATTGTAAAGAGTAACCCAGAAGCTTTTTTTTAATGATTCTAATTCCCAAGTAATTGAGGAGCATCTGATTGATTCTAACATGCTTTATCTCCAACTGAACCCTGTTCACCGAATCATTTTTAACAACTAAATTCGACAAAATTAGAGCTAGCCCAAAAATTTAAAGTGAAAGACGTATATATTTTTTTTTTTGGATGATAGCTACTCCAAGCTAGAGTGTCGGCTTTCTATTAAACTGAAAGCAAACAAATACAAAAGTTTTTGGTCGGTATTTGACACATAAGCCTTGTACCAGTTACCTTCCATTTATTACAGATATTAACTAACAATTAAAAATCAACTAAAAAATTCTAAAATGCAGAAATTTTCAAGCTCCGTATTACATCAAAAATATGGTTGTATCTATAAACTACTTCTCTTGTTTTTTAGTTCCTCTAATGATCCATCTTGCGTCTATTTAATCCAAGAGGTCTTCATCATCATTTGTATTGTAACTCTCCTCTGTTTGATTATTTGCTATATCCATTTCCTGTTGAGCCTGCATAATAGTTTGCCTATGGTAGCCATGTTGGTTACCCCCTGTCCAGTACAGGTATAGATATTTTATCATAGCCTGCATAATAGTTTGCCTATAGCTCTGAGAGCTTTATTTTGGAAAATAATACCATTCCTCTCATTCCAGACAATCCAAGCCATAGCTGCAAACCATCTACCCCCTTTTTGTAAATCAGTACTTTGCATTCTTGTAATTGAGTTCCATAAGTCCTCTATTGAATTGAGATTTAAAATAACCCTATCTAATTGATTATATTGTATCACTGACCATATTCGTTGTACATAAGAACATTTTAAAAATAAATGTTCAATTGTTTCATCTTCTGCATTGCATAACACACAATGAGCTGCAACATTTAGGGACCTTTTGATTAAGTTGTCTCTTGTGAGTAATCTGTTATTTATCAACAACCATATAAATAATTTAAACTTTAAAGGTATTTTCAATATCCATACTGTGTTGTTTAAATTTACTCTCAAACCTCCTGAGTTTAAGAATATGTATAATGATTTAACTGTGTATGTACCATTCTTTTCTAACTGCCGTATGGAAGAGTCACTATGCTTAGCAAATTGCAAATTTATTAGTATATTTTTTAAATCATCTTTTTGTACTTTCATTGCATTACTGCAACCTCTTGATAAGTGTAACTGAATTGAACCATTATTCCATACCTTAGCTAGAGAAATGTTTTCCACTTTTGTCTTTTGATAAACTAGAGGAAATTGTGATTTTATATCAATGTTATCTAACCAAATATCGTTCCAGAAATCAATAGAATTACCATCCCCAATCACTCTCTTATTGTTAATTTGTATGAGCTTCACATATTTGCTTACTACTAACCAGAAATGAGATGCATTGTTTGTAAATTTATTGTATTTGGCTATCACTATGATTTTCCATAAATTCTCATGTGGCTGATACAAAAAGAGCCAAGCCCATTTACATAATAGTGCTATATTCATTTGTGCTAGGTTTAATATGCCCCACCCTCCAAACTCCTTTCTTCTACATATTTTTTCCCATTTTACTAAATTTATTTTTTTCTTTAGCCTGTAGCTTGAGCCTGACCAAAGAAAGTTTTTTCGGATTCTATCTATTTTCTTTTGTACCCATTTAGGCATTTGAAATATGAAAATATAATACAGTGGAATAGATGATAGTACAGCATTTATCAAGACTAATCTACCTCCTAGAGATAGCATTTTTCCTTTCCATATTGGTAATTTATTTTCAATTTTTTCTATTAATTTTTGCCAATCTTCCTTAGATGGTCTCTTCTAGTGGAGAGATTGTCCTAAATATTTAATAGGCAATTTTCCAACTTTACACCCTAGAATATTAGCATAATATTCTCCTTCATAATTTTCTAAATTTAAAGGGATCACTTCTATTTTTTTATAATTTATTTTCAGACCAGTTAACCCTTCAAATGTTTTTAGCAGCCATTTCATATTTTGAATCATGTTGTCATTTGCTTTTATAAAAATGAGTGTGTCATCTGCATATTGGAGGTGCATTAGTTTATTTCCATTTATGATTTCAGTTCCTAAACCTTGAAAATGGTTTTTTTTCTATGCCTCTATTTATCATTTTTGTGAAGCTGTCTGCAGCTAGGATGTACAAATAGGTTGACAAGGGGTCATCTTGCCTTATCCCTTTTTTACATTCAAAATATGACTCTATTTTTCCATTTAATATTATTGCACTGTGGCCTTTAACTAATGTTTGTTTTATCCAATTTACCCAATGATCAGAGAAACCTCTATCTTTTAATATTTTAAATAAGTATTCCCAGCTTAAATTATCAAATGCTTTCTGAAAATCTATTTTAATTAATAATCCCTTTTCTTTTGATTTGTGTACAGAGTGCAATGTTTCATGTGCTGCCACTATACCTTCCAAAATATTTCTTCCTTTTAGAAATGCACATTGATTTGGATTAATGATTCTTTGCAAAACTTTACTTATTCTATTAGCAAGAACTTTTGTGAATATTTTGAAGCTACAATTAATTAAACTAATTGGCCTAAAGTCAGCAATTTTGTTTGCATCTTTAATTTTTGGAGTTAATATAATAATAGCTCTATTCAGCTTGGATAGGTCCAGCTTATTATGGTAAAAATCATGAAACATTCTGTATACATCTTCTTTGATTATTTCCCAACAGTTTTGGTAAAACCCCATTGAAAACCCATCAGGGCCTGGTGCCTTTTTAGCATCCATCTGCATTACAGCCTGGGTTATTTCTTCCATTGTGAAGGGTAATGTTAATAACACATTTTCTTCATCATTTACTTTTTCATTTGATTTCCATACTGAACTATCTAATTCTGCCCATGTTTTATCTTCTTTTCCTAATAGATCTCTATAAAAGTTAAAGAGGTGTTTTGCTAATAGTTCTTCCTTTTTTACTTCTTGATCCTCAATATTTAAAGATGATATAATGTTTCTTTGTTTTTGAAATGAAGCAATTTTATGGAAATAATTTGTGTTGGCATCCCCTTCTGACAACCACTTGTCTTTTGCTCTTTGGGACCAATATATTGCCTCTAAAGACGTATATTTTTATTATGGAACATTTTTAGATGCAGTATTGTGGGGGCAGACGCGGATTCAGAGTTTAATTAAGTTCAAACACAATTAGATTTAGACATCGAAGTTGAGATCAAGCTCCGGCACAAATTTATTAAAATTCACTAAAATAAAATTAAAAGCTCATTTTCATTAAAAATAACTACAAATACACTAAAAATAACTACAAATACTCTAAATAGATCTGCCCCTGTGTGGGGACTGAGGCGGAGGAGGTCGATAAAACTCTAGTCGATCCTGACTAGTCGGCTGAGAGGGAGACAAAGAGGCAAGGATTTTTTTTACTGTTCTGATATCTTCTAAAATAAAAATATTCTGATAATTTAGAAAATTTAGAACTATTTAATTGAATCAAAACAATAATAATGACATAACTAAACTACATGATTGATTTTAATGATATTTTGACAAATACAAATTTATAATGTCATTTAGACAAATCTATTGTTTTAGAGTGACATTTTGAAAATTATTTCTTGAATATCCATTCTATTACTTACCCTGTTTGCCCGAACCCATCCCAGTCATAAACAAAGAAAACAAAAAAAAATAAGTAGATGAAACCTCGTATTTCATGAACATATCACATTCAGTATTCATCTTAGGACAAGTGTCCGGATTTGATTTTAAAAAAATATGAAATTTAGTATAATTTTTTATTATTTTTGTAATGAAAAATACTCTTAATAATATTTTAGTGCATTTTAGTGTATTTGTGTTCGGATTTGATCTCAAATTCAGAGTCCGAACTTAGTTGTGTCCGGACTTAAGTGAACCTCTAAATTCTTCACTGATCACATTGGTTAAAAAGAGTGAAAGGCTAATCAATCGAATGGAATCAGTGATTAGTTCCATAAGAGTATTAGATTTATTTTAGACCAATTCCTTGGGAAGAATCCGGAACGCATCTACCCAAACGCGGGAAGGTTCACTAGTCCCTTAATCGTCCCGCGTAAATATGCCATTTTATGGACCGAATTTCACTGACACTTAGACCCCAGCAGCCCAGCATGTCAGAGCAGAATGGTCTATTGTAGATCTGCTCTCGTATGTTTAGTCAAAGAGACAAAGGACACAGTCAGCCAGGGTTTCGTGAGGCTAAAGCTTGTTTTATTATTATATAATAAAAAGTAACGAGTTAGGCTATAATAATTGAGTAATTAAGAGTTCTCTCGTGCTTATTAGGCATTTGGGAACTGTACCTCTCGAATGAACTTTGTCGCCATTAAGTGCTCTACTTATGTCTTGACCACTTGTTGTCTTTCGGTTTTCAATCTCCTTTTTCGTTGTTGCACAGGTCGAAAACCTGACTCAACGAATAGACGATACTCGGTCAGATGACGCGAAATTCCCGGCATGTCCTATGTCGTCCATGCAAAGATGTTCATATTATTTGTTAGGAAGGCTTGCAATACTGCACATTTTGTTTCCCTTAACTCATAACCTATCTAAACGAATTTGTCAATAGCAACCTCAAAAGCCTTTACTCTCCACCGGCTCCGCTATCTGTCTTGGCAATTCTTTCGGGATGAGACCGACAGTTATGTCTGCTCCCTCCTCCACCTGGCCCACGTGGGTAGCCTCCTATAATGTCACCGAGTAACAGCTTCGAGATGTCTTTTGGTCCTCTTTCTCTTGACCGACACCCGACCTTGTAGGGAACTTTATCATTAGATGGGAGGTAGAGATGACCGCTCCCAACCTGTTAAGGTTACTACGCCCTAGAATTGTGTTATATCCGAAGACCGCAGAAAATGCACGAGTAGTTTCGTGCGGGAAAGTTCCACCCCAAAATGAACTTTCAATGTAACAGCTCCTGAGGAATGCAAGGTGTTCTCGGTGAAACCGATTAAGGGAGTACGGATGGGTGACAAAGATTTTTCTATGAGGCCCAATTTGTCGAATGCTTCCCGGTATAGAATGTCGGTTGAGCTGCCTGTGTCAACTAAAATGCGGGACACCCGGTGGGGGAATCCTTCCTTCTCTGGCTCCATCTTAAGGGAAAGGACGATGGCATCATCGTGAGGGAACCAGACATTCCCGTAATCGCTATCCTGGAAGGTAATCGGGACATCACATCCTTCGAACCTTTTACCTGTTAGAATTGGGGTGAAGTGAAATTTCACTAAATATTGCACAATTCAAAGGTCAAGTAATAGTGCGAAAGCGTTTAATTACAATTCAATTCAAATCTTTAATACCTTAATCACCTAGCCAATCAATTTCACAAGCAAGTCTAAGATCAAATCACAAAATAGAGAACAAAGAGCTTAAAGAGAGAGAAAGAGTGAAGATAGAGCAATCAAACACAATAACACGGTATGTAACGTGGTTCAGCCTATCAAAAGAAACTTAGGCCTACGTCCACGAGTATCCCAAAATAAAACGTCTTTCGGGTGGTTACATTATAGCCAAATGTTCTTACAAAGGGGCGGAGACGATCTTTGGCTTCTTCCAACACAAGATAACCAATATTCTTCTCCTAACTCGATGTAAGGGGCAACACCACTCTACACCGTTACAAAGGTCCAATTGACAACACAATGAAGGACAATGATGCACCACTTGACAACACAAATGTGGTGCACCAAATGCTAATGAATAGCAAAGAATGATCTCGAATAGACAACTAGACAATTGGTAGCTATCATAAATGCTCTCAAGTTTAGGTAGCTTGAGGAGACTTGAAAGAGGTTCTCTTTAGTACTCAATTACAGATGGGAAGCTTTTCTGAATGTTTGGATAACCTTCTGGGTCAAATTTGACATCTTTATATAGGCTGAGCACTTCTTGGAGTCTTGATCTGTGAAGAAATGCCTCAGGCGTTACAGGAAGGTCCATAATGCATGGGGAAGGCGTTATAACGCCTTGGACCTTTTCCCTTCTTGACCTTATGCAGCTGACAAATGGGCCAAAGAAGTTCTAACTCGTTATAATGCATGGGGAAGGCGTTATAACGAATGGCCAGGCGTTGTGACGCCTTGCTGGAGCGTTACCATAATGCATGGCTCGAGATTTTCCAACAGCTTGGCCTTCTCTTTCCTCTTGAGGCGTTATGATGCCTTGATGACTCGTTATAACGCCTTGTAGATGCGTTATAACGCCCGAGCAAGCGTTATGGTAACGTTGTGCTCTGTCTTGTGCCTTGAAGCATTTCCTTGATGCTTAGACCATGTCTTGATTTGTCCAAGGCATGTATGAGCATATTTGACATTGGGTTGTACATGTTTAAACCTACACCTTCACCAAAATTCAATTGTGCAAGGTTAGTACTTTATGTATTTTGCAAATTATCAAACAAGAGATGAGTTGATGTGTTTAATCCAACAAACTCCCCATTTTGGTAATTTGCAAAACCAATTGAGATGTGCATATCAAATGATGCACATCTTTCATTTATCCCCCTTTTTGCAAATTAAGGCAAAATGCTCAAACATATTTACTCCCCCTGAGATTTAGCACATATTAAATTATACAAGTCAAGTAATTTACTCCTCCTTAATGTATTAATATTTGCAAATATAGGACAAGTTATATGATTTACCAATTAAGCATAGGGGTGTTATATGAGAAGGCATAACATAAAAGAGCAATGAGAGCAATAAACATCAAGACACATATAATCAAAACATCGAATTATCATTTCTTTTCTCAAGATATTAATTGAAAACATAGATCATGATAACATTTGATGAAAATGCATACAAGATAAAGAGAAAATGAAATAACAATGACATGAGCTAATTAACCCTAAAACATGTTTCTATGAAGCATAGCTAGAAAATTTATCTAAGTCCTTAATTCTTGTCTTCTTTCTTATTTTCTTCATTTTTATTCTTTTTGGATGGTTGAGGAATCAAAGAAGTAGGAATGGTGGGATTAGCATCACCATTGTCATCAAGCATTGCTATCATAGACATGTGATGAAGTTGTTGAGAGAGATGTTGAAAACCCTCCATAATTTGTGGTAATAGGTCAAGATTAATTTCTGAATTTTCTCCCTCATTATGCTTGTTTACAATTGAAACAGTCTCTGATTCCTTTTCGGCTGAAGTTTCATTGGTTTTGGTTGTGTTTGGTGAAGCCATTTGAAGTTTTCTTTTGAAGAAAGACTTAAGAGTTTGAAGGAATAAATTTGGTATTTGTAAACTCTAATTCATTTGGAAGTATCTCAGAATTCTGATAGAGAGAAGATAAGGACTTGATTTGTGTTGAAGGGATGAATTTTATTCAAGAGGGAAGGTGTTTATATAACTTTCAAAATTTGATCATTGTAGAAACACATTATAACGTGTCCTTGATCCGTTATAACGGTTTCCAACCCATTACAACGGGTGAAAGTAATGCTTGGGTTATTTAATACTGCAACGGTTAGTTTTAAATGCTTTAACAGCTAGTTTTTTTTTCTAACCTGTTATAACGTGTTCCCTGCCGTTATAACGAGTTACCAACTCGTTGTAACGCCTCCCATAACGCTTTGAACAATTTTTGCTATTTATTAAATTTTAATTTGTTGCTATGCTCCAAATTTGTTCTTTAGCATTTATAGGACTCAGTTCAATTGTCAAATAATGTTCTAGCTCATGCAAATGTTCCGATAAGACTGTGACTTGGATAAAAAAAACCAATTAAAGTTCACAAGAACATATAATTCAATCAATATTATACATTGAAATATATGTTTTGGTACATGACTCCCCTTCAAACTAATATACAAATGATGAGAAAATAGGGGAAATCTAGTGACCATCTAGACAATGAATTTGGTACCACTTGTGCTAGGAAGTGCAAGTGGTTCCACAAATTTACCTTTTCTCAATCTACAAAAGCGTTCATGATCTTCAAATCTCAAACAAAATGAGCAAAGTGGTGCTTTAAGATTAAGATTGGTATGATCATTGATGTTGTTGTTAATTATTCTCCAATAACTCTTTACCAATCTATACTTATCATGAAAATTCTTAATGTTCTTTGGATGAAGTATTGGTTGATTAGTCATGTAAGGCTTTTTCTTTCGGAAATTGCTACTAAAATTCTTGTAATTGTGTATAGCATTTCTACGGTTAGGTCTTGGTTGAAAAGCATTTGCAAACCTTTTTCTTCCAAAATTATTTCCAAGTTTCTTGTGTACCTCTTGAAATCTACCATACCTATCCTTAACATAGAGTTTTGGTGGTTGTGCTCTATGTTGGTTGGTAGTCCTAAAATTGTTTCTAACTCTAGATTTGTGTACCACCATACTAGAATTAGACTTGGTAAACTTGGTCTTTTTGTTATATTTTTTATCATATTTATATGCATGGTTCTTTGCTTTGGTAGGTTTGTTTTTCAATTTAGTTTGCTTTTCAATTTTAGGGGGTTGTTCTTTCACAAAACCGAGATCGGTCTTGTCATGTGGACCTTGACCAATATACATTTTATCATAGTCAATTTTGGTGTTATTGTTTGAAGTCTTAACAAACAACAAATTTAGAAGTACAAGGATGTGATTCCTTCAATTCCTTTTCTTTTTCAAAATTGACTTTGGTCTTAATGTCATTTATCCTATTTTGTAGCAATTCAAGTTTCGATTTTAGATCATTGATTATAGCATCCTTAATTTCTAAAGACTTTTTGGACTCAACAAGCAATTTCTTAAGTTTGGTCACATTGAAAGATTCTTGTCTTTCGTCCAAGTCACAAGACTCATCATCACTAATGCCATCATGAAATTTAGAAAGATCAAAGACTACCGTACTAGCTCGGCTAGGGGCCTCCACTTCTTGAATGCTTGTAGTTTTTTCCTTTGGTTGAGTTGTTATCTTTTGCGCTTGATCGTCCGCTTTAGCAAGGCTCAAAGGTTTCTCGATTTGCTTTTCACCATCATTCTTTGCAAGTAATGGAGGTAGCTCTTTGTTGTTGAGGATCACTCTTGGGTGTTCACCTCTCATTAGAACTTCTTCTTGCTCCTTTGCATAATCATCCTTAGCTTGAGTCATTTTCTTCAATATTCGAATTTTCTCTGGATTCGTTATCCCTTGTTCTTTGATGATTTCAAGCGCGATCTCCAAGCATGTCCTTGATTTCTTCCCGATGAGAGCAAGTTTGTTGTCTATATCTCCTCCTCCGAGATTCATCTCTTCTTCTTTCTCATCTTCACTTTCTTCGGATTCGGTTATCCAAGTTGCTTGCATAGCTTTCTTGTTAGTTTTCCTAAATCGCTCTTCTTGTGGTCTTCTTCTTTGAGGAAAGATCACGTAGCAATTTTGAATGTTATGACCTTGTTGCAAGATAGGCATACGACATGTTTGCCTTGAGTTAGTCTCTCTTCATTCACCTTTCTTTCGAATTCTATCCCTCTTTTCACTAGTTTGATAAGGAGGTCCTTTTCTTTTGATAGAACTTGGTGAAGATTTTGGTATATGACTTTGCTTGACTCGAACTTATACGATGTTGGATTAAACGAAGATTGGGCCGATAATGCCAATGTCTTGGTTGAAGTTGAGGTTGTGCTCTTGACTTCTTTGTGATTCTCCTCGTGTGAACAAAGTTGAACATACACCTCTTTGGGTTGATAGGTAATACCTTTAGCTTGTAGGACTTCAATAGAGCTCACGGCGCCATCCCAATCGGGCTTTTTGGACACCATCCTCAAGAGTTTATCTACAAAGTCTTCATCACAAATGTTAGATCCTACTTCAACAAATTCATTTCTCAAAGATACGAGTCTATGGTAGAGATTTTCAAAGGACTCATTATCTTCGAACTTCATATTTTCTAACTTAGTGGCTAATCCAACTTTTCGAGTTTTTTTTCATATGTTCATTCCCTTCATACCGAAGGACAAGTGCGTTCCAAATTTCCTTAGCGTTTGTGGAGTGTGTGAGAGATAAGGCAATTGTCTCATGTATAAGATGGTATTCATAGCATTATCTTTGGTGTCCTTAAGTTCTTTTGACTCTTTGGTAAAAGTAATGCTGTCTAACTCATATTTTGGTAGGTAACCATCTTCAACTATTTTCCAAAGTTCAAGCAATGTAAGATAGTTTATCATACACATTTTCCAATAAGAAAAGTTCTTGCAACTAACTCCAAAGACTGGAGGTTCTTTTACAAATTTCAATTTGGTCATGTTTCAAAATCAAGAATTAACAAGAATTTGATGCTTAGCTAGGTCTGAACCTTTGGCTTTGATACCAATTGTTAGAATTGGGGTGAAGTGAAATTTCACTAAAATAGCGCAATTCAAAGGTCAAGTAATAGTGCGGAAGCGTTTACAATTCAATTCAAATCTTTAAGATCTTAATCACCTAGCCAATCAATTTCACAAGCAAGTCTAAGAGAAAATCACAAAATAGAAATAAAAAAAAGCTTAAAGAGAGAGAGGATGAAGAGAGAACAATCAAGCACAAGTGACACGATATGTAACGTGGTTCGGCCTATCAAAAGAAACTTAGGCCTACGTCCACGAGTCTCCCAGAATAAAACTTCTTCTAGGTCGTTACACTATAACCAAATGTTTTTACAAAGGAGCGGAGACGATCTTTGGCTTCTTCCAACACAAGATAACCAATCTTCTTCTCCTAACTCGATGCAAGGGGCAACACCACTCTACACCGTTACAAAGGTCCAATTGACAACACAAATGTTGTGCACCAAAGGCTAATGAATAGCAAAGAATGATCTCGAATAGACAACTAGACAATTGGTAGCTATCCTAAGTGCTCTCAAGTTTAGGTAGTTTGAGGAGACTTGAAAAAGACTCTCTTTAGTGCTCAATTACTGATGGAAAGCTTTTCTGAATGTTTGGATAACCTTCTGGTTCGAATCTGACATCTTTATATAGGTTAAGCACTTCTTGGAGTCTTGATCTGTGAAGAAATGCTTCTGGCATTACAAGAAGGTCCATAACGCATGGGGAAGGCGTTATAATGACTTGGAACTTTTCCCTTCTTGCCTGCAGCTAACAAATGGTCCAGAGAAGTTCTAACTCGTTATAACGCATTGGGAAGGCATTATAACGGATGGCCAGGCGTTGTGACGCCTTACTGGAGCGTTACTGTAACGCATGGCTCGGGATTTTCTAGCAGCTTGACCTTATCTCTCCTCCTGAGGCGTTATGATGCCTTGATGACTCATTATAACGCCTTGTAGATGCGTTGTAACACCTGAGCAAGCGTTATGATAACGATGTGCTCTGTATTGTACCTTGAAGCCTTTCCTTGATGCTTAGACCATGTCTTAACTTGTTCAGGGCTTGTATGAGCATGTTTGACATTGGGTTGTACATGTTTAAACCTACACCTTCACCAAAATTCAATTGTGCAAGGTTAGTACTTTATGTATTTTGCAAATTATCAAACAAGAGATGAGTTGATGTGTTTAATCCAACAAACTCCCCATTTTGGTAATTTGCAAAACCAATTGAGATGTGCATATCAAATGATGCACATCTTTCATTTATCCCCCTTTTTGCAAATTAAGGCAAAATGCTCAAACATATTTACTCCCCCTGAGATTTAGCACATATTAAATTATACAAGTCAAGTAATTTACTCCTCCTTAATGTATTAATATTTGCAAATATAGGACAAGTTATATGATTTACCAATTAAGCATAGGGGTGTTATATGAGAAGGCATAACATAAAAGAGCAATGAGAGCAATAAACATCAAGACACATATAATCAAAACATCGAATTATCATTTCTTTTCTCAAGATATTAATTGAAAACATAGATCATGATAACATTTGATGAAAATGCATACAAGATAAAGAGAAAATGAAATAACAATGACATGAGCTAATTAACCCTAAAACATGTTTCTATGAAGCATAGCTAGAAAATTTATCTAAGTCCTTAATTCTTGTCTTCTTTCTTATTTTCTTCATTTTTATTCTTTTTGGATGGTTGAGGAATCAAAGAAGTAGGAATGGTGGGATTAGCATCACCATTGTCATCAAGCATTGCTATCATAGACATGTGATGAAGTTGTTGAGAGAGATGTTGAAAACCCTCCATAATTTGTGGTAATAGGTCAAGATTAATTTCTGAATTTTCTCCCTCATTATGCTTGTTTACAATTGAAACAGTCTCTGATTCCTTTTCGGCTGAAGTTTCATTGGTTTTGGTTGTGTTTGGTGAAGCCATTTGAAGTTTTCTTTTGAAGAAAGACTTAAGAGTTTGAAGGAATAAATTTGGTATTTGTAAACTCTAATTCATTTGGAAGTATCTCAGAATTCTGATAGAGAGAAGATAAGGACTTGATTTGTGTTGAAGGGATGAATTTTATTCAAGAGGGAAGGTGTTTATATAACTTTCAAAATTTGATCATTGTAGAAACACATTATAACGTGTCCTTGATCCGTTATAACGGTTGCCAACCCATTACAACGGGTGAAAGTAATGCTTGGGTTATTTAATACTGCAACGGTTAGTTTTAAATGCTTTAACAGCTAGTTTTTTTTTTCTAACCTGTTATAACGTGTTCCCTGCCGTTATAACGAGTTACCAACTCGTTGTAACGCCTCCCATAACGCTTTGAACAATTTTTGCTATTTATTAAATTTTAATTTGTTGCTATGCTCCAAATTTGTTCTTTAGCATTTATAGGACTCAGTTCAATTGTCAAATAATGTTCTAGCTCATGCAAATGTTCCGATAAGACTGTGACTTGGATAAAAAAAACCAATTAAAGTTCACAAGAACATATAATTCAATCAATATTATACATTGAAATATATGTTTTGGTACATGACTCCCCTTCAAACTAATATACAAATGATGAGAAAATAGGGGAAATCTAGTGACCATCTAGACAATGAATTTGGTACCACTTGTGCTAGGAAGTGCAAGTGGTTCCACAAATTTACCTTTTCTCAATCTACAAAAGCGTTCATGATCTTCAAATCTCAAACAAAATGAGCAAAGTGGTGCTTTAAGATTAAGATTGGTATGATCATTGATGTTGTTGTTAATTATTCTCCAATAACTCTTTACCAATCTATACTTATCATGAAAATTCTTAATGTTCTTTGGATGAAGTATTGGTTGATTAGTCATGTAAGGCTTTTTCTTTCGGAAATTGCTACTAAAATTCTTGTAATTGTGTATAGCATTTCTACGGTTAGGTCTTGGTTGAAAAGCATTTGCAAACCTTTTTCTTCCAAAATTATTTCCAAGTTTCTTGTGTACCTCTTGAAATCTACCATACCTATCCTTAACATAGAGTTTTGGTGGTTGTGCTCTATGTTGGTTGGTAGTCCTAAAATTGTTTCTAACTCTAGATTTGTGTACCACCATACTAGAATTAGACTTGGTAAACTTGGTCTTTTTGTTATATTTTTTATCATATTTATATGCATGGTTCTTTGCTTTGGTAGGTTTGTTTTTCAATTTAGTTTGCTTTTCAATTTTAGGGGGTTGTTCTTTCACAAAACCGAGATCGGTCTTGTCATGTGGACCTTGACCAATATACATTTTATCATAGTCAATTTTGGTGTTATTGTTTGAAGTCTTAACAAACAACAAATTTAGAAGTACAAGGATGTGATTCATTCAATTCCTTTTCTTTTTCAAAATTGACTTTGGTCTTAATGTCATTTATCCTATTTTGTAGCAATTCAAGTTTCGATTTTAGATCATTGATTATAGCATCCTTAATTTCTAAAGACTTTTTGGACTCAACAAGCAATTTCTTAAGTTTGGTCACATTGAAAGATTCTTGTCTTTCGTCCAAGTCACAAGACTCATCATCACTAATGCCATCATGAAATTTAGAAAGATCAAAGACTACCGTACTAGCTCGGCTAGGGGCCTCCACTTCTTGAATGCTTGTAGTTTTTTCCTTTGGTTGAGTTGTTATCTTTTGTGCTTGATCGTCCGCTTTAGCAAGGCTCAAAGGTTTCTCGATTTGCTTTTCACCATCATTCTTTGCAAGTAATGGAGGTAGCTCTTTGTTGTTGAGGATCACTCTTGGGTGTTCACCTCTCATTAGAACTTCTTCTTGCTCCTTTGCATAATCATCCTTAGCTTGAGTCATTTTCTTCAATATTCGAATTTTCTCTGGATTCGTTATCCCTTGTTCTTTGATGATTTCAAGCGCGATCTCCAAGCATGTCCTTGATTTCTTCTCGATGAGAGCAAGTTTGTTGTCTATATCTCCTCCTCCGAGATTCATCTCTTCTTCTTTCTCATCTTCACTTTCTTCGGATTCGGTTATCCAAGTTGCTTGCATAGCTTTCTTGTTAGTTTTCCTAAATCGCTCTTCTTGTGGTCTTCTTCTTTGAGGAAAGATCACGTAGCAATTTTGAATGTTATGACCTTGTTGCAAGATAGGCATACGACATGTTTGCCTTGAGTTAGTCTCTCTTCATTCACCTTTCTTTCGAATTCTATCCCTCTTTTCACTAGTTTGATAAGGAGGTCCTTTTCTTTTGATAGAACTTGGTGAAGATTTTGGTATATGACTTTGCTTGACTCGAACTTATACGATGTTGGATTAAACGAAGATTGGGCCGATAATGCCAATGTCTTGGTTGAAGTTGAGGTTGTGCTCTTGACTTCTTTGTGATTCTCCTCGTGTGAACAAAGTTGAACATACACCTCTTTGGGTTGATAGGTAATACCTTTAGCTTGTAGGACTTCAATAGAGCTCACGGCGCCATCCCAATCGGGCTTTTTGGACACCATCCTCAAGAGTTTATCTACAAAGTCTTCATCACAAATGTTAGATCCTACTTCAACAAATTCATTTCTCAAAGATACGAGTCTATGGTAGAGATTTTCAAAGGACTCATTATCTTCGAACTTCATATTTTCTAACTTAGTGGCTAATCCAACTTTTCGAGTTTTTTTTCATATGTTCATTCCCTTCATACCGAAGGACAAGTGCGTTCCAAATTTCCTTAGCGTTTGTGGAGTGTGTGAGAGATAAGGCAATTGTCTCATGTATAAGATGGTATTCATAGCATTATCTTTGGTGTCCTTAAGTTCTTTTGACTCTTTGGTAAAAGTAATGCTGTCTAACTCATATTTTGGTAGGTAACCATCTTCAACTATTTTCCAAAGTTCAAGCAATGTAAGATAGTTTATCATACACATTTTCCAATAAGAAAAGTTCTTGCAACTAACTCCAAAGACTGGAGGTTCTTTTACAAATTTCAATTTGGTCATGTTTCAAAATCAAGAATTAACAAGAATTTGATGCTTAGCTAGGTCTGAACCTTTGGCTTTGATACCAATTGTTAGAATTGGGGTGAAGTGAAATTTCACTAAAATAGCGCAATTCAAAGGTCAAGTAATAGTGCGGAAGCGTTTACAATTCAATTCAAATCTTTAAGATCTTAATCACCTAGCCAATCAATTTCACAAGCAAGTCTAAGAGAAAATCACAAAATAGAAATAAAAAAAAGCTTAAAGAAAGAGAGGATGAAGAGAGAACAATCAAGCACAAGTGACACGATATGTAACGTGGTTCGGCCTATCAAAAGAAACTTAGGCCTACGTCCACGAGTCTCCCAGAATAAAACTTCTTCTAGGTCGTTACACTATAACCAAATGTTTTTACAAAGGAGCGGAGACGATCTTTGGCTTCTTCCAACACAAGATAACCAATCTTCTTCTCCTAACTCGATGCAAGGGGCAACACCACTCTACACCGTTACAAAGGTCCAATTGACAACACAAATGTTGTGCACCAAAGGCTAATGAATAGCAAAGAATGATCTCGAATAGACAACTAGACAATTGGTAGCTATCCTAAGTGCTCTCAAGTTTAGGTAGTTTGAGGAGACTTGAAAAAGACTCTCTTTAGTGCTCAATTACTGATGGAAAGCTTTTCTGAATGTTTGGATAACCTTCTGGTTCGAATCTGACATCTTTATATAGGTTAAGCACTTCTTGGAGTCTTGATCTGTGAAGAAATGCTTCTGGCATTACAAGAAGGTCCATAACGCATGGGGAAGGCGTTATAATGACTTGGAACTTTTCCCTTCTTGCCTGCAGCTAACAAATGGTCCAGAGAAGTTCTAACTCGTTATAACGCATTGGGAAGGCATTATAACGGATGGCCAGGCGTTGTGACGCCTTACTGGAGCGTTACTGTAACGCATGGCTCGGGATTTTCTAGCAGCTTGACCTTATCTCTCCTCCTGAGGCGTTATGATGCCTTGATGACTCATTATAACGCCTTGTAGATGCGTTGTAACACCTGAGCAAGCGTTATGATAACGATGTGCTCTGTATTGTACCTTGAAGCCTTTCCTTGATGCTTAGACCATGTCTTAACTTGTTCAGGGCTTGTATGAGCATGTTTGACATTGGGTTGTACATGTTTAAACCTACACCTTCACCAAAATTCAATTGTGCAAGGTTAGTACTTTATGTATTTTGCAAATTATCAAACAAGAGATGAGTTGATGTGTTTAATCCAACAAACTCCCCATTTTGGTAATTTGCAAAACCAATTGAGATGTGCATATCAAATGATGCACATCTTTCATTTATCCCCCTTTTTGCAAATTAAGGCAAAATGCTCAAACATATTTACTCCCCCTGAGATTTAGCACATATTAAATTATACAAGTCAAGTAATTTACTCCTCCTTAATGTATTAATATTTGCAAATATAGGACAAGTTATATGATTTACCAATTAAGCATAGGGGTGTTATATGAGAAGGCATAACATAAAAGAGCAATGAGAGCAATAAACATCAAGACACATATAATCAAAACATCGAATTATCATTTCTTTTCTCAAGATATTAATTGAAAACATAGATCATGATAACATTTGATGAAAATGCATACAAGATAAAGAGAAAATGAAATAACAATGACATGAGCTAATTAACCCTAAAACATGTTTCTATGAAGCATAGCTAGAAAATTTATCTAAGTCCTTAATTCTTGTCTTCTTTCTTATTTTCTTCATTTTTATTCTTTTTGGATGGTTGAGGAATCAAAGAAGTAGGAATGGTGGGATTAGCATCACCATTGTCATCAAGCATTGCTATCATAGACATGTGATGAAGTTGTTGAGAGAGATGTTGAAAACCCTCCATAATTTGTGGTAATAGGTCAAGATTAATTTCTGAATTTTCTCCCTCATTATGCTTGTTTACAATTGAAACAGTCTCTGATTCCTTTTCGGCTGAAGTTTCATTGGTTTTGGTTGTGTTTGGTGAAGCCATTTGAAGTTTTCTTTTGAAGAAAGACTTAAGAGTTTGAAGGAATAAATTTGGTATTTGTAAACTCTAATTCATTTGGAAGTATCTCAGAATTATGATAGAGAGAAGATAAGGACTTGATTTGTGTTGAAGGGATGAATTTTATTCAAGAGGGAAGGTGTTTATATAACTTTCAAAATTTGATCATTGTAGAAACACATTATAACGTGTCCTTGATCCGTTATAACGGTTGCCAACCCATTACAACGGGTGAAAGTAATGCTTGGGTTATTTAATACTGCAACGGTTAGTTTTAAATGCTTTAACAGCTAGTTTTTTTTTTCTAACCTGTTATAACGTGTTCCCTGCCGTTATAACGAGTTACCAACTCGTTGTAACGCCTCCCATAACGCTTTGAACAATTTTTGCTATTTATTAAATTTTAATTTGTTGCTATGCTCCAAATTTGTTCTTTAGCATTTATAGGACTCAGTTCAATTGTCAAATAATGTTCTAGCTCATGCAAATGTTCCGATAAGACTGTGACTTGGATAAAAAAAACCAATTAAAGTTCACAAGAACATATAATTCAATCAATATTATACATTGAAATATATGTTTTGGTACATGACTCCCCTTCAAACTAATATACAAATGATGAGAAAATAGGGGAAATCTAGTGACCATCTAGACAATGAATTTGGTACCACTTGTGCTAGGAAGTGCAAGTGGTTCCACAAATTTACCTTTTCTCAATCTACAAAAGCGTTCATGATCTTCAAATCTCAAACAAAATGAGCAAAGTGGTGCTTTAAGATTAAGATTGGTATGATCATTGATGTTGTTGTTAATTATTCTCCAATAACTCTTTACCAATCTATACTTATCATGAAAATTCTTAATGTTCTTTGGATGAAGTATTGGTTGATTAGTCATGTAAGGCTTTTTCTTTCGGAAATTGCTACTAAAATTCTTGTAATTGTGTATAGCATTTCTACGGTTAGGTCTTGGTTGAAAAGCATTTGCAAACCTTTTTCTTCCAAAATTATTTCCAAGTTTCTTGTGTACCTCTTGAAATCTACCATACCTATCCTTAACATAGAGTTTTGGTGGTTGTGCTCTATGTTGGTTGGTAGTCCTAAAATTGTTTCTAACTCTAGATTTGTGTACCACCATACTAGAATTAGACTTGGTAAACTTGGTCTTTTTGTTATATTTTTTATCATATTTATATGCATGGTTCTTTGCTTTGGTAGGTTTGTTTTTCAATTTAGTTTGCTTTTCAATTTTAGGGGGTTGTTCTTTCACAAAACCGAGATCGGTCTTGTCATGTGGACCTTGACCAATATACATTTTATCATAGTCAATTTTGGTGTTATTGTTTGAAGTCTTAACAAACAACAAATTTAGAAGTACAAGGATGTGATTCCTTCAATTCCTTTTCTTTTTCAAAATTGACTTTGGTCTTAATGTCATTTATCCTATTTTGTAGCAATTCAAGTTTCGATTTTAGATCATTGATTATAGCATCCTTAATTTCTAAAGACTTTTTGGACTCAACAAGCAATTTCTTAAGTTTGGTCACATTGAAAGATTCTTGTCTTTCGTCCAAGTCACAAGACTCATCATCACTAATGCCATCATGAAATTTAGAAAGATCAAAGACTACCGTACTAGCTCGGCTAGGGGCCTCCACTTCTTGAATGCTTGTAGTTTTTTCCTTTGGTTGAGTTGTTATCTTTTGCGCTTGATCGTCCGCTTTAGCAAGGCTCAAAGGTTTCTCGATTTGCTTTTCACCATCATTCTTTGCAAGTAATGGAGGTAGCTCTTTGTTGTTGAGGATCACTCTTGGGTGTTCACCTCTCATTAGAACTTCTTCTTGCTCCTTTGCATAATCATCCTTAGCTTGAGTCATTTTCTTCAATATTCGAATTTTCTCTGGATTCGTTATCCCTTGTTCTTTGATGATTTCAAGCGCGATCTCCAAGCATGTCCTTGATTTCTTCCCGATGAGAGCAAGTTTGTTGTCTATATCTCCTCCTCCGAGATTCATCTCTTCTTCTTTCTCATCTTCACTTTCTTCGGATTCGGTTATCCAAGTTGCTTGCATAGCTTTCTTGTTAGTTTTCCTAAATCGCTCTTCTTGTGGTCTTCTTCTTTGAGGAAAGATCACGTAGCAATTTTGAATGTTATGACCTTGTTGCAAGATAGGCATACGACATGTTTGCCTTGAGTTAGTCTCTCTTCATTCACCTTTCTTTCGAATTCTATCCCTCTTTTCACTAGTTTGATAAGGAGGTCCTTTTCTTTTGATAGAACTTGGTGAAGATTTTGGTATATGACTTTGCTTGACTCGAACTTATACGATGTTGGATTAAACGAAGATTGGGCCGATAATGCCAATGTCTTGGTTGAAGTTGAGGTTGTGCTCTTGACTTCTTTGTGATTCTCCTCGTGTGAACAAAGTTGAACATACACCTCTTTGGGTTGATAGGTAATACCTTTAGCTTGTAGGACTTCAATAGAGCTCACGGCGCCATCCCAATCGGGCTTTTTGGACACCATCCTCAAGAGTTTATCTACAAAGTCTTCATCACAAATGTTAGATCCTACTTCAACAAATTCATTTCTCAAAGATACGAGTCTATGGTAGAGATTTTCAAAGGACTCATTATCTTCGAACTTCATATTTTCTAACTTAGTGGCTAATCCAACTTTTCGAGTTTTTTTTCATATGTTCATTCCCTTCATACCGAAGGACAAGTGCGTTCCAAATTTCCTTAGCGTTTGTGGAGTGTGTGAGAGATAAGGCAATTGTCTCATGTATAAGATGGTATTCATAGCATTATCTTTGGTGTCCTTAAGTTCTTTTGACTCTTTGGTAAAAGTAATGCTGTCTAACTCATATTTTGGTAGGTAACCATCTTCAACTATTTTCCAAAGTTCAAGCAATGTAAGATAGTTTATCATACACATTTTCCAATAAGAAAAGTTCTTGCAACTAACTCCAAAGACTGGAGGTTCTTTTACAAATTTCAATTTGGTCATGTTTCAAAATCAAGAATTAACAAGAATTTGATGCTTAGCTAGGTCTGAACCTTTGGCTTTGATACCAATTGTTAGAATTGGGGTGAAGTGAAATTTCACTAAAATAGCGCAATTCAAAGGTCAAGTAATAGTGCGGAAGCGTTTACAATTCAATTCAAATCTTTAAGATCTTAATCACCTAGCCAATCAATTTCACAAGCAAGTCTAAGAGAAAATCACAAAATAGAAATAAAAAAAAGCTTAAAGAGAGAGAGGATGAAGAGAGAACAATCAAGCACAAGTGACACGATATGTAACGTGGTTCGGCCTATCAAAAGAAACTTAGGCCTACGTCCACGAGTCTCCCAGAATAAAACTTCTTCTAGGTCGTTACACTATAACCAAATGTTTTTACAAAGGAGCGGAGACGATCTTTGGCTTCTTCCAACACAAGATAACCAATCTTCTTCTCCTAACTCGATGCAAGGGGCAACACCACTCTACACCGTTACAAAGGTCCAATTGACAACACAAATGTTGTGCACCAAAGGCTAATGAATAGCAAAGAATGATCTCGAATAGACAACTAGACAATTGGTAGCTATCCTAAGTGCTCTCAAGTTTAGGTAGTTTGAGGAGACTTGAAAAAGACTCTCTTTAGTGCTCAATTACTGATGGAAAGCTTTTCTGAATGTTTGGATAACCTTCTGGTTCGAATCTGACATCTTTATATAGGTTAAGCACTTCTTGGAGTCTTGATCTGTGAAGAAATGCTTCTGGCATTACAAGAAGGTCCATAACGCATGGGGAAGGCGTTATAATGACTTGGAACTTTTCCCTTCTTGCCTGCAGCTAACAAATGGTCCAGAGAAGTTCTAACTCGTTATAACGCATTGGGAAGGCATTATAACGGATGGCCAGGCGTTGTGACGCCTTACTGGAGCGTTACTGTAACGCATGGCTCGGGATTTTCTAGCAGCTTGACCTTATCTCTCCTCCTGAGGCGTTATGATGCCTTGATGACTCATTATAACGCCTTGTAGATGCGTTGTAACACCTGAGCAAGCGTTATGATAACGATGTGCTCTGTATTGTACCTTGAAGCCTTTCCTTGATGCTTAGACCATGTCTTAACTTGTTCAGGGCTTGTATGAGCATGTTTGACATTGGGTTGTACATGTTTAAACCTACACCTTCACCAAAATTCAATTGTGCAAGGTTAGTACTTTATGTATTTTGCAAATTATCAAACAAGAGATGAGTTGATGTGTTTAATCCAACAAACTCCCCATTTTGGTAATTTGCAAAACCAATTGAGATGTGCATATCAAATGATGCACATCTTTCATTTATCCCCCTTTTTGCAAATTAAGGCAAAATGCTCAAACATATTTACTCCCCCTGAGATTTAGCACATATTAAATTATACAAGTCAAGTAATTTACTCCTCCTTAATGTATTAATATTTGCAAATATAGGACAAGTTATATGATTTACCAATTAAGCATAGGGGTGTTATATGAGAAGGCATAACATAAAAGAGCAATGAGAGCAATAAACATCAAGACACATATAATCAAAACATCGAATTATCATTTCTTTTCTCAAGATATTAATTGAAAACATAGATCATGATAACATTTGATGAAAATGCATACAAGATAAAGAGAAAATGAAATAACAATGACATGAGCTAATTAACCCTAAAACATGTTTCTATGAAGCATAGCTAGAAAATTTATCTAAGTCCTTAATTCTTGTCTTCTTTCTTATTTTCTTCATTTTTATTCTTTTTGGATGGTTGAGGAATCAAAGAAGTAGGAATGGTGGGATTAGCATCACCATTGTCATCAAGCATTGCTATCATAGACATGTGATGAAGTTGTTGAGAGAGATGTTGAAAACCCTCCATAATTTGTGGTAATAGGTCAAGATTAATTTCTGAATTTTCTCCCTCATTATGCTTGTTTACAATTGAAACAGTCTCTGATTCCTTTTCGGCTGAAGTTTCATTGGTTTTGGTTGTGTTTGGTGAAGCCATTTGAAGTTTTCTTTTGAAGAAAGACTTAAGAGTTTGAAGGAATAAATTTGGTATTTGTAAACTCTAATTCATTTGGAAGTATCTCAGAATTATGATAGAGAGAAGATAAGGACTTGATTTGTGTTGAAGGGATGAATTTTATTCAAGAGGGAAGGTGTTTATATAACTTTCAAAATTTGATCATTGTAGAAACACATTATAACGTGTCCTTGATCCGTTATAACGGTTGCCAACCCATTACAACGGGTGAAAGTAATGCTTGGGTTATTTAATACTGCAACGGTTAGTTTTAAATGCTTTAACAGCTAGTTTTTTTTTCTAACCTGTTATAACGTGTTCCCTGCCGTTATAACGAGTTACCAACTCGTTGTAACGCCTCCCATAACGCTTTGAACAATTTTTGCTATTTATTAAATTTTAATTTGTTGCTATGCTCCAAATTTGTTCTTTAGCATTTATAGGACTCAGTTCAATTGTCAAATAATGTTCTAGCTCATGCAAATGTTCCGATAAGACTGTGACTTGGATAAAAAAAACCAATTAAAGTTCACAAGAACATATAATTCAATCAATATTATACATTGAAATATATGTTTTGGTACATGACTCCCCTTCAAACTAATATACAAATGATGAGAAAATAGGGGAAATCTAGTGACCATCTAGACAATGAATTTGGTACCACTTGTGCTAGGAAGTGCAAGTGGTTCCACAAATTTACCTTTTCTCAATCTACAAAAGCGTTCATGATCTTCAAATCTCAAACAAAATGAGCAAAGTGGTGCTTTAAGATTAAGATTGGTATGATCATTGATGTTGTTGTTAATTATTCTCCAATAACTCTTTACCAATCTATACTTATCATGAAAATTCTTAATGTTCTTTGGATGAAGTATTGGTTGATTAGTCATGTAAGGCTTTTTCTTTCGGAAATTGCTACTAAAATTCTTGTAATTGTGTATAGCATTTCTACGGTTAGGTCTTGGTTGAAAAGCATTTGCAAACCTTTTTCTTCCAAAATTATTTCCAAGTTTCTTGTGTACCTCTTGAAATCTACCATACCTATCCTTAACATAGAGTTTTGGTGGTTGTGCTCTATGTTGGTTGGTAGTCCTAAAATTGTTTCTAACTCTAGATTTGTGTACCACCATACTAGAATTAGACTTGGTAAACTTGGTCTTTTTGTTATATTTTTTATCATATTTATATGCATGGTTCTTTGCTTTGGTAGGTTTGTTTTTCAATTTAGTTTGCTTTTCAATTTTAGGGGGTTGTTCTTTCACAAAACCGAGATCGGTCTTGTCATGTGGACCTTGACCAATATACATTTTATCATAGTCAATTTTGGTGTTATTGTTTGAAGTCTTAACAAACAACAAATTTAGAAGTACAATGATGTGATTCCTTCAATTCCTTTTCTTTTTCAAAATTGACTTTGGTCTTAATGTCATTTATCCTATTTTGTAGCAATTCAAGTTTCGATTTTAGATCATTGATTATAGCATCCTTAATTTCTAAAGACTTTTTGGACTCAACAAGCAATTTCTTAAGTTTGGTCACATTGAAAGATTCTTGTCTTTCGTCCAAGTCACAAGACTCATCATCACTAATGCCATCATGAAATTTAGAAAGATCAAAGACTACCGTACTAGCTCGGCTAGGGGCCTCCACTTCTTGAATGCTTGTAGTTTTTTCCTTTGGTTGAGTTGTTATCTTTTGCGCTTGATCGTCCGCTTTAGCAAGGCTCAAAGGTTTCTCGATTTGCTTTTCACCATCATTCTTTGCAAGTAATGGAGGTAGCTCTTTGTTGTTGAGGATCACTCTTGGGTGTTCACCTCTCATTAGAACTTCTTCTTGCTCCTTTGCATAATCATCCTTAGCTTGAGTCATTTTCTTCAATATTCGAATTTTCTCTGGATTCGTTATCCCTTGTTCTTTGATGATTTCAAGCGCGATCTCCAAGCATGTCCTTGATTTCTTCCCGATGAGAGCAAGTTTGTTGTCTATATCTCCTCCTCCGAGATTCATCTCTTCTTCTTTCTCATCTTCACTTTCTTCGGATTCGGTTATCCAAGTTGCTTGCATAGCTTTCTTGTTAGTTTTCCTAAATCGCTCTTCTTGTGGTCTTCTTCTTTGAGGAAAGATCACGTAGCAATTTTGAATGTTATGACCTTGTTGCAAGATAGGCATACGACATGTTTGCCTTGAGTTAGTCTCTCTTCATTCACCTTTCTTTCGAATTCTATCCCTCTTTTCACTAGTTTGATAAGGAGGTCCTTTTCTTTTGATAGAACTTGGTGAAGATTTTGGTATATGACTTTGCTTGACTCGAACTTATACGATGTTGGATTAAACGAAGATTGGGCCGATAATGCCAATGTCTTGGTTGAAGTTGAGGTTGTGCTCTTGACTTCTTTGTGATTCTCCTCGTGTGAACAAAGTTGAACATACACCTCTTTGGGTTGATAGGTAATACCTTTAGCTTGTAGGACTTCAATAGAGCTCACGGCGCCATCCCAATCGGGCTTTTTGGACACCATCCTCAAGAGTTTATCTACAAAGTCTTCATCACAAATGTTAGATCCTACTTCAACAAATTCATTTCTCAAAGATACGAGTCTATGGTAGAGATTTTCAAAGGACTCATTATCTTCGAACTTCATATTTTCTAACTTAGTGGCTAATCCAACTTTTCGAGTTTTTTTTCATATGTTCATTCCCTTCATACCGAAGGACAAGTGCGTTCCAAATTTCCTTAGCGTTTGTGGAGTGTGTGAGAGATAAGGCAATTGTCTCATGTATAAGATGGTATTCATAGCATTATCTTTGGTGTCCTTAAGTTCTTTTGACTCTTTGGTAAAAGTAATGCTGTCTAACTCATATTTTGGTAGGTAACCATCTTCAACTATTTTCCAAAGTTCAAGCAATGTAAGATAGTTTATCATACACATTTTCCAATAAGAAAAGTTCTTGCAACTAACTCCAAAGACTGGAGGTTCTTTTACAAATTTCAATTTGGTCATGTTTCAAAATCAAGAATTAACAAGAATTTGATGCTTAGCTAGGTCTGAACCTTTGGCTTTGATACCAATTGTTAGAATTGGGGTGAAGTGAAATTTCACTAAAATAGCGCAATTCAAAGGTCAAGTAATAGTGCGGAAGCGTTTACAATTCAATTCAAATCTTTAAGATCTTAATCACCTAGCCAATCAATTTCACAAGCAAGTCTAAGAGAAAATCACAAAATAGAAATAAAAAAAAGCTTAAAGAAAGAGAGGATGAAGAGAGAACAATCAAGCACAAGTGACACGATATGTAACGTGGTTCGGCCTATCAAAAGAAACTTAGGCCTACGTCCACGAGTCTCCCAGAATAAAACTTCTTCTAGGTCGTTACACTATAACCAAATGTTTTTACAAAGGAGCGGAGACGATCTTTGGCTTCTTCCAACACAAGATAACCAATCTTCTTCTCCTAACTCGATGCAAGGGGCAACACCACTCTACACCGTTACAAAGGTCCAATTGACAACACAAATGTTGTGCACCAAAGGCTAATGAATAGCAAAGAATGATCTCGAATAGACAACTAGACAATTGGTAGCTATCCTAAGTGCTCTCAAGTTTAGGTAGTTTGAGGAGACTTGAAAAAGACTCTCTTTAGTGCTCAATTACTGATGGAAAGCTTTTCTGAATGTTTGGATAACCTTCTGGTTCGAATCTGACATCTTTATATAGGTTAAGCACTTCTTGGAGTCTTGATCTGTGAAGAAATGCTTCTGGCATTACAAGAAGGTCCATAACGCATGGGGAAGGCGTTATAATGACTTGGAACTTTTCCCTTCTTGCCTGCAGCTAACAAATGGTCCAGAGAAGTTCTAACTCGTTATAACGCATTGGGAAGGCATTATAACGGATGGCCAGGCGTTGTGACGCCTTACTGGAGCGTTACTGTAACGCATGGCTCGGGATTTTCTAGCAGCTTGACCTTATCTCTCCTCCTGAGGCGTTATGATGCCTTGAT
>CAXKVX010000237.1:0-109663 GCA_964058865.1 Eleocharis quinqueflora | reverse complement strand
GAATTGAAAATTTATTTATCTAACGCTTTACAAACATTCAATTTTCAACCCTTCCGATAAAATAGTAAAAAAAATCCAAAAAATATAAAATTTGGTCTCCAAATCTACATTAGTATGAAGAATGTTTTCAACGATCCGAATCAACCATTTACACTTGATATGATGGAGCGGTTGCGAGCGACTACGAAATGAATGGCGGCTACAGATCTCTCCTCATATATATATATATATATATATAGAGAGAGAGAGAGAGAGATACTTGGCAGCTTCTGCAAGGTTTCAAAGAGAGAGAGTTGAGAAAAAAAAACGAGTTTTCAAAAAAAGACAGACCGTAACACCGTCAATAGGACCTAAATTGGGGTCGTGATTCCGGTGTATGACAATACCATTGTCACATTTGTTTATGAAATGTGCACTGCCACTGATGTCATACAGACTGGGTGCACCTCCATTCCAATTTTGCAACTGTACATACAAAAATTACAAACAATAAATTTGCACTACAAGGTGCTCTGAATAATGTCAGTCCACCTTCAAGTACACAAACATATTACACTGGTCCCAGAAAATGGTAATTATTTAAACCAGATTTTTATCAGGTCTAGTTTGTACAGGTACCAGTCAGTCTTTATAACCTTTTGAAAATATATCAAGAACAGAAAAAGAAATATGGAACCTGTCATAACAGAAACTGTTAAAGGTGCTGACATCTACATGGTAATATGGTAGTATACCTGTCTCGGGTGTGCTACAAACCAAACATGGCAAGAATGGTGCTGCGCAAAGCGTTTTATCTGTGTCAGCATCTGGCTGACATACTCTGTTTCGGTTCTGAAAAACAAAATGAAAAAAAATAAAATTACAATATTAGAGGTCAGTCAACAGTCAACACCATGTATGCCGAAGCTTCTTGTATTCGTTCAACTTTTCATTCAAGCAAACTCATATGCTATTGAGTCCAGTAAAAGTAAATTTCCGGGCGATGGTACTTCATTGCATATTTAACAATTAAGCACTAGAAAGAGACAGCAGGATGGACAATTTATCTTTCTTCAAAGAAATTACGAGGAAAAAGGTGTTTACTTTTACATTTTATTTACTTTTATTTTGGACAAAAGAGAAAAAAAATATCTCAACTGATTAGAAGCTCGTTGGTGATCAAGTTCATTGTAAGGATCAATGACAAGGCCCCGCACACCGTGTCTCATGACAGCAGCTTTTGCAAGTTGGAGAACCCACTTCACAGATGGAAGGCTGTCATCCTGGCATCTTTTTTTTTCAGTTCAAACAAAGAAAAGGCAATAACTCAACACAAATACCAAAAAGAATGATTTGACAGGTCAGTCGCATATTTTAAGGTTCTGTTACAAAATGTGCTGATTATCACTTTTGGTTGTTTCATGCTTGCTTAAAAATAAAGCCATTCTCACTAAAATAACCAAAGAATTAAAAAAAAAAGGAGTATAGTTATATTTCAAGTATATCAATTTTCATTCACAACCAACCTTGTTTGTAATGTTTCCGGGCAATATCTAATGTTTTATTGCTAAATCTAAACCCGTGTATGGTTGTTCTATGCTTATAATCTTACTTCATTAACATGCCATCTGACAAACTAAAACTCTTGCATTTCTCACGATGGTTTCACACAAACCCATATAAATATATTAGTTTGAAGCACTGCGACAACTTTCAATCATATTCGATCTCCAAGTAGTGCTTGCCATCAGGCTGACTTCGTGTACAGGAATACAGATCAAGGCCTCAAGTAAAAGGTATGCATACCGGATCAAATAAAATGAATCATTCAGCCATTTCTTCCCTTGCTCAAGCTCTTCTCTGCTCATTCTTTGCATATCGGCCCCGTACCTAATTCCATAACCACCAAATTTTTATTAGGTCACATGGCAACACATAGGCACTGGTAAAATGATGGCATTCTACCATTACATGGTTATGCCTGTATGATCAGGCAGTACAGAAATCTTTGACATATAATTCACATTAGTTAGCAATAAAATAAGAATGAACAGAAGTAAAAAGAAAACAGGCTATTGTTTACTGCAAACTGGCGTAATATGCATACAGTGATACGGCTGACAAGTTTACGAATAAAATAATACCCCAGATCAAAGAAAGGCTTCTGAATGTGCTTTTCAAGAAGCTTCCTTGCATGATCCCTAACCTGTAGTTAAAATGCCAGATAAGTTAACAAAAGAGACCCTTCTTAAAAAAACATTACATGTTTATCCATAAAGATTCTGTATTTCCCCGTCCAATAATAGCAAACATATTATCCATAAATTTCCTGTGCTCACGCTGACATCATGCAGCTCCCAATTACACTAGTGTTGATGGTGCTAAAACATGGCACTCCCAAATTATGATTTTTAAAGCAGTTAAGATTTACAATAGCCATACCATATTCTCCATAGAACAGAGAACAAACTTCCAACCAATGCTGTGGCTCAAATTGACCATCAGAGCATCAATCCACTCACTCTTTCCAGAATTTGGAACACCGGATACCACTGTTAGTTCTCCAGGCATTATCTGTAAAGAAGTCCCCAAAAAAAAATTATGAAAAACAACTAAAGATGAATTCAATATATAATACCAACCTGCATACTAACTTCAGTTACAAATTTGATAAATAGTTTTCTTATATTTTCTTTTGGTAACATGTTGGCAGATTGTGGATAATTATCACAGAAACCAATATCAGTGGTGTTAATATAAACAATGATGATGATAGTTATTACAATGACAATAATAACAGTTAGGCACTTAGGCCAGCTAGTGTAATTTACAAGACAAAGTCAGCTGGAAAGGATTGCTAAAGTTGATGATGATGATGATGATGATGATAGTTATTACTATGATAATAATAACAGTTAGGCCAGCTAGTGTAATTTACAAGACAAATCAGGTGGAAAGGATTGCTAAAGATGCTGCCCAAAGTTGATGATGCTTTATTTTCATTTGACCAGCAACTCAGATTTTTTTTTGTTGTTATAAAAAACAATTAGTAGATTGGTTTAGGTGCAAAACTTGGTTGTTTTGAATAAAAGAAACAGTTGGTATCAGATGGCCTATGGCTATACTATTATTGAAAATGAGATGAATAGCAATCAGTTCTTTTTTATAATGAAGACAGGGAGTCAAGACTCCAGAGTTCAAAACAACCCCAGCAGGGTTTTGAACCCGCTTACCCGCATCCACCACTCATGGAGTGCTGCCCCTTAGAAATGCCAAGATTAATAATATTTCCATCTCCACTTTGTTGCCATGTAGTAGGAAAATTTTCAGTACCTTGTAATATTTGTCTAAACCTTCCCAGCCGGTAGAAACACCAAGATCAATCACATTTCCGTGATAAAATCTGTCAATCTCTTGAAAGAAATCGTTAAATTTAAATAGGCCTCTTATCGGATACATCTCTGCATTTTCTACCACCTCTCGAAGTGCCTCTTTCCCACTATAGAAAAGCACCTGGTACAAACACACATAAATGAACACACAAATGCAGGCTCCTACAAAAGCAGTTAAAAATTTCCGAACTATTCACACATGGCCAAAGGTATTTTTCTCATACAGGATACTCCGAAACAGCACTGGTAAAGCAAGGCCTGTTTGTTCCATATCAATGAGTCCCATAAAATGTTAGCCAGGGCCAGAACTTGAATGAAATTTACAAAATTAACTGAATAAAACTACTATAACATTTGTGCAAATTTCTTTTCAACATCCCATAAGCTGTCAGTTTTAATTGCACAACAATTTCTGAACTTAAGAATAATACCTCATTAGCATCTTTGAAAACTTCTTCATCATTTTTCATCGGCCACTTGACTCTCCAACACCTGATAAAAACTCAAGAAGTTAAAATGTTTTTTAAGGTGAGTATTACAATAAGTAGAACGAATAAAAATAAGGTACCTCTCTTTACCAAGTCTACGTGCCAGCTCCTCAGCCAAAGCCTGACCTGGACCATCAGCATCAGTTGCTAGTATTATTCGAGATGCCTGTGAAATTAATTTTACAAATTAAATTAATAAATTAACAACTCAAGTTCTTGGTCAGAAAGGATTTTAATTGCACAATTGAGGGACTGAAGTTGAACTGAACCTAAAAACTATATAATAATAATTCAAACAATGCCTCTATAGCCAATCCCATAACAAGCAAGGGGCATACATGGATAAAATAAAACCAGCTTTTTGGTCGAACTTGGTGAAATAAAGACAGGCAGGCAGCCTTGACAGTACTATAAAGGTACTTAAAAAGTTCTTTAAGAGAAATATACCGATTTAAGGTACTCCTTGCAGTTCCACAAGTACTGATACTTTGTATCCTAGCTTAACAAAATATGAAAATAATAAAGATAAGTATTAAATAACAAATAATAAAGGTAAATCTAAAAGAAATGAAACATGAGTCAGCATGATCCAAGCAGTCCAAAAGAGGACATGGTACATTGCTAATGTTCCTATAAAGTGTTGAGAACTCGTATGGTTGTATCCAAGCTTTTTTTTAAAATATATATATATAAGGGCTCATGTTAGCCCCATAATTCATTACTTATCAAATGCATCCTGTGGAAACTAAACCGATGTCTCTACGTAGAGAGGTGAAGGCATATAACCATACCCAAGCTTAACCAAAAAAACTAATGGACAGCAAATAATATGGACGGAGTGAAAAGAAAAGAAATATGTTCAACCATGGCAGGAATCACTAAAGTATAGATAGAAATTTTAAAATAGCAGTCTATTATCAAACCTCCTCTTCAGCAGGGACATCTTTCTTCGAGATGGAAGCGGGTGCACCATCCGGTACACTCACACAATTTTTGAAACCAGCCTCCTCCATAGAAAGCTTATCAATCTCCCCCTCCACCTATGTATGAATTCCACAAGAAGAGAACACCCAAATTAGAAATTTGAAACTCAAGTTATGGAACTTTCTACAGACTAGTAAAGTATATTTTCAGTAAATTTGCTCTTACAATAATTATGTCACGTTCATTCTTAATATCATCGAGTCCATAAAATATTTTCTCCGTACCTGCTTCCTATAATATATAGAAAACAATCATATTCACATATACATTGATATCAAAAGGGTTGCAACCAACAAACCATACTCTAGTATCATGATTTGTTCTCCTTAGTCTTTCCACAACATCCCCTAAACCCATTAAAACTTTGGCATGCTTGGCCAGATGACACAACAGATTGGGAGACTTCAGATATTACTTTTAATGGTGAAATGCCACATTTCGGTTATGCTTTTACTTCCTATACACAAAACATGCTCGATACAGTATAATTGTGTTGTTTTGCAGTTTCAGAAATAAATGAACAGCGAACTTACCTGCCAAAACATCTTAGGGAGCTGCCGATATTTGCAACTGATGAGAGTCCCATCCCGTCGGTATGTAAAAGCAATAGCAGGCTAGCAAAGAAAAATAATAGAAGAATTAAAATGCCATAATGAACAGTGTCCGATTGGTATTATTTCATTTAACCTTCCTATACTTTTAATGTGAAAAAATAGTTCCTTGTAATCCAAGATATGCTCAAAAAGTACCATAGACCAGGAAAGCCACTTCTTCACCTAACCTGTCGTCAGGTCCATTATACCCGATCTGACTTTAAGACCTGCTTAAGATTTATTCCTAAATAAACAGGACGGTGACCATCATGGGTCATGTTAGGTCCTGCCAAAGAGGCCATGACTCATCCCAGACCCGTCTTAGTAACTTCTGTACCACTGACAATTGACACAATTGACAAGTGGCACCCACCCGAATTTAGCATTATTTACGAATACAGATGAAAACCAGTGCTCTCTATACAATTATTTACACACTGTATTGATTCACTATGAACTATCATGCCACTACAACAGCACCTCTTTTTATTACAGCTATTGTTTCCTAGAAAGGTCCAGCTATGACACCAGCCTCCACCAACAGAGGTCATGATTGGCATCTTCCCTTTCACATAATAGACCAAGCTCTTACAAATATCGCAATAAGCAGGGATACAATACAGGTAAATCATTTAAAATTTCTATATATAAGAAAGAAAAATACAAAAAAATCATAAATTATCATACTGTTCTTTATCAAGAGCATTTTAAAGTTGTGTTGTCGAAATAAATTTTAATCATTACATACATAAAGTATAGAGAAAAACAAAAAGGTACGTTCATAAGTATATTTAGCTGGAGCTTCATAAGTTCCATCTACATACACTAAGCTTTAAGATCCAAAACAGGTACAGATAGAATTTTTTAAAAAGAATATTCTACGAAGACTGCTTACAAGTGGTAAACTGGTAATACTAAAATTCTTGTTGGAAAAACTGAAAATATACAGATCAGATCTACAGATAGATTCAAAGTAAATATAGTACATAAATAACTATATACAAAAGATCTTTCTAGAATCTTTTAGTATATTAATAAAAAGATTAAAGTAGGCTTTGCTTACTTCAAGAAAACTACATATAAAAGACCATTCTAGAATATTTTAGTACAGTTTCTTAATACAACTTGCCAGAGATGAATAGATGGAAGTCAAATTGCAAAATTACCCAAAATGTGGAGTCAAATTGCTATAATTGAAAAACTTACCCCATCTCTAATTGGCCTTTGCATAACACGATTTCGCCGGAGTGTCTCTGCAGAAATCTCACGGGATTCAAAGTATGCCAAAAGCTGAAACAGTAAATAGACAAATTAAAATAAATTAAGTAGAGTCACAGATTAAGATCAGACAAGAAAGTCTGATTATTTATTTTATCAACTTATTTTATTAAACGAAAGGAGGTGTTAATCGGACAGCTGAAGTCCAAAAGTGGTATAGTTGCAACATATAGTTAATTAAGGCTATGTTAATTTGGGCTAATTAATTTATCATGAAAGATACCTCAACAGTAATATAAGAATATCTATTATTTCTATCAATATTCTAATCCTTAAATATACTATAATTGGGTTCATATAGTCGAAGGAACTAATTTATTACAACAAAATTTGATCCAGTTGATAAAACTGTACTATACACACATGTTATAACACACCAATAGCCCACTTCACACTTCAACTGGGTAGCATGTAAACTTGTATAACAAAAATAAAAACGAATAAGTAGGAATTAAGGTCAAGTTGGTAGTACTGATAGAAAGAAGCTAAGGTTTTTTTAGTACCTCATTACAAAGTGGCTCAAGCTCTAGGTCTTGTTCCGTGATTTTTCTCGGCTGTTTCTGTTTCTCAATCTTCCCATTCCTTTTGAATGCTCGATTTTCAGTTGAACCCTCAGCATAGGGCTACACAGGAAAGAAGGAAAACAGTCACCATCTGAAAGTTTCTTCACTTAAATTAGACTGTTTACTGAATTACAGTTTTAGTCCTTTGAAGGATTAAACTTCTCATTGTGCTCATAAATACTCTTATTATCTACCATTTTCATAATTACCATCACATGTGATATAAAGTTGCCATGAAGAATAATCAAACAATTAGTTTGTTGGTTAAGGGTTTAGTGGTTACTATCTGTGGCAAGAACCAATTGTCCAAACTTGAATATAATGATTGAAACAAAACTATAGCATGCTGGCCAATCAAAAATCTCAGAACTAGACATACCCGCACAGAACCTGTCAAGCCACATTTAGCCCTAAAGCACTTCCACACAGCAGAATACCTTTCTCAAAGAAAGATAAATGTTATCAGTAAAAGAGCATAGCATATTTTTTTGTTCTTTGTGAAATGGAAAGAGCATAATATTATAACAGGGACAAAAAAATTTAGCTCATTTCCTGTTGAATCCTAACTAAAACCATCTGGCCCATGAGTTGGCTGAGGTAGGTCTCAACTCTCAACCTAATCAGTTGATACCGCTATGTTTGAGACTGTTCAATGACTAGAAAAAGGGGCCATGAACCATATTAAGTAATGACCATTGCTTTGGAGCGATTTCAAATTTTTATCAGAAAACAATAACAATACAAAAAAGATACTGATGGTACCCTTGACTGTCAATGTGCATGGAGAGGCTCCTCTCATGTGAAAGACCTCCCAGACACTGTTCAAAAAACAACAATAGATGATGACAAAAAGGGAAATAACAATTATAACAGATTGACTTGAAATGGAAATCCCCTGGTATGGTACACAGATCATACAGGTTACAACAACAAAGCCTTCAGTCCCAAACAAGTTGAGATAGGCTTGAGATGAAACCCAAACAGAGTAAAATTCGATTGGGTTTCATTTCCATGAGAATGGCAGCTCATGCAGTTTATCTACAGTAAATTGCTTGAGTTGAAGCTCTAATTGAGCAAGTTCTTGAATCACCATAGAATGGCACAACCTTGTCCTAGAACAGAGATGAACTCCGGCATGACAAGACCTTTTATGGAGCAATTCAAATACTGTAGTTGCATTGTTGAAGTGTTTCTAGATACAGCAAAAGGGTGTTACATGTCATGCTAGTTTCTATGCAAATTATTTGATAGCAAGACCCGCACACACAAACAAACTACATATCCATTGTTTTCTCAGAGTTCAACTAAAAATAATTGTTTTACAAGTATCAGTAGAAATGATAAATACCTGAGGGCACATGAGGTGATCATATTGGCCAGGCATATATGAAACAAGCCGAATCCCAGATTTTAATAACTTTTCTCTCAATAGAATCAGTCGTTCTTGCAATTCATTCTCTCTTTTTCTCTCTAACATCACAGGATTACCTACCAATATTCACAGAAATAGTCAAGCTGATTTTCTCTCTATAATTTAGATTATACCTCTTGCACCCTCATATAACATAAGATCTCATACAATCATAAAAAAGAAATCAAAACTCCCCAAATTGCAATCAATCCATAGAACCCTCTTCTTTACTTTTTACCCCCCAAAGAATTCTAATTTCTGTCTTATTCAGCAACACTGAGGGACGGCAGTCTGGTCATCTCCTAAGAAATCATCATGAAGTACGGGCTAGAAGATTTCAGCTGGGATCATGCATTTAAATTTGGAGTTTCAATGAGAACATTAAATTCACTTCCAAATGAGATGTTTCATGATTCTCTAAAGAAAACCGTAAATGATTTTGTTTAATATCAGATTTGAATATTCATACCAGATCTCTGAGGAGGCTCTTCATGATCTACCAAAATTTAAATTTCAAATTATGTAAATGACCATATTATAATTTACAAGCACAATTATCAGCAGATAGATAATTATATGAGAATAAACTGAAGTTAAATTTTTAACAGGAAGCTTCTTACCTGATTCTGACAGCTGCACAGTATGAACTACACCAAAGAAAAAAATGAATGAAGAGACATTACTCAGAATAATTTAACATTTAAGTAAAAATTTGTCCCCTTCAATGTGCTTCTAGTTTCATATCAATCCAACTTTCAGCATGTCATGCTTTAACTATTCAGATAGTAACAAAAGTTGTTACAACTTGCAACCGAATAAAATTTTAAGAAAAATGATATGATGGTGACAATCAGGGCGTATTTTACATTTATCCTTGAATTTTACATTGACTACCTGTTCGCCTAGATACAACCGGGTGAAGGAACCGAGGCTCCTTGCTCTTAACACAATTTAGTACAATTTTATGTTTAGGTTCTCTTCGGTTTACGATGATGAGGCTTGTGTTAACTACAAATGAAATTAGGAAAATAGCAAACAATTAAAATTCTTTTAGCGCTAACTAAAGAAGAAAAATAATGTCAGATAAGTGGTTATAGCTTCTTACCAGTGCTGTAAGGCAAGACAGGGTAAACGAAGAGAGAGCCCTTTATCGTCATGCTCTGAACAACAAACCTCGATTTGAGATTTGAATCATGGAGATAGAGAGGTCTAAAACTGGAGCGATGGAAAAGGCGCGAATAGTTGGACCTATGCATGAGCGACCTCTTGGTGCTGAGAAGTGATTTTAGAGAACGAATAGAACCGAGAGGCATTATGAGAGAAAGCAAGAGATAGGGATAAGAGGTTCAAGTTGCCATTATAGTGCTCACACAGTGGTACTTGTGTGAAAGGTTTGGAATTTGGTAAAGAGGAACGCGGAGAGGCCAGAGGTTTTGGCTAGGGTTTTGCGAATATATCCGAGTTTTGGAACCCAACCGTACGGCGCTATATAATATAAAAATCATTTTGAGTGATGGTGAGGCACTGAGGCCAACAGCCCAAGTCGAAACAGATAAATACGGGCCAGATACGAGTGGAAGCTCTTCTTCTGCCGCGCAGCACCGACGCTGTAAGTTACGGACGATTTAGATTTGATTTGGAAGAGTCTGATATTATAAAATTTAGCTTGCACGAATCTCGATGCAAATCAAAGACTGAGATTTTTTGCGCAGCACGCACAGTGTTTTTGCTGCGCAGTAGAAGATCTCGTTCCGATACGAGTAGGGTTCAATATCACATCAGACTGAACCCAAACAATTCGTTTGATTTTACCATGCTGTACTTTTTTTAGGGAAAATTAGTTTTTTGCCATCATTTTTATTGCTGCTTTGTTAAAATGCCACCCAAAATTTTCAAATTGCTAATTTGCCATCATTTTTTAGATTGTATTTTTTTTAGAGAAAAGTCTGTTTTTGGTCCCTGAACTATTCAATTTGGTTCAATCAAGTCCCTAAATTTTGTTTTGGTTCAATCAAACCCCTGAACTATTGGTTTTAGTCCAAACTACCCCTTGAACTTTTTCTTGGTTCCAGTTGCCCCCTGAATTATTGGATTTAGTTCATTTTTCTCCTTAATATTTCTAACAAAATGGAGCATATTGAAATAGAACCAATAATTTAGGAGGCAATATGAACCAAATTCAATAGTTTATGGGGCAACTTGAACCAAGAAAAAGTTCAAGAGATAGTTTGGACCAAAACCAATAGTTCAGGAACTTGATTGAACCAAAACAAAGTTCAGGAGTTTGATTGAATCAAATCGAATAATTCAGAGGCCAAAAACAGACTTTTCTCTTTTTTTTATGCCACTACCTTTGTTTAAACTTAATAAAAAAATAAACAAATATCTAAATGTCAAAATTACCCTCGTCGTAATCTTTACATTTTCTATATTTGTTCTTTCTTCCTTCTTCTGTCCGCTCCCTTCGACTCAGAGAGGAGTCGTGGAAGAAAAAATGGCAAGGCATTTAGAAGAGAGATCGTGAGTGTGAGAGAGAGAGAGAGATCGCAAGCATCGAGTACAGAGAGGTTCTGCTTCCTTCCCCACTGTGCCGCCCGCCCAAACCCAGCTCCGCCTAAACCCTGCTTCGCTAAACCCTTGCTCTGCCCATGACCAGTCGAAAGCATCGAAGCCACATGCCATCTGGATCTTCCAGCACGACGCAGTCAGAAAGAGAAGTTCTGCCGATCGTTGAGTGCCCATATAAATAAGAGTAACTAAAAACATGTTTGAGTTTCAATTATTAGTAACAATGAACTCGGTTCTTAATTGATAACAATTACTGATATCAATTACTGTTTGAGTTTTAGTTCTTTGCAGTGAACTCGCTTCTTAATTGTAACAGATTTATCTGGTAACACAACTGGAAACAAATCTCATTTACTGGTAGTTCTTTGCAATGATACTGGTAACAAAACTCATTTACTGGTACCTTAATTGTAGCAGATTTATCTGATGCTATCTTTGATTTATAGTAAATTGTTAATTCCTAACCAAAATCCCAAAATATCTGATGTAGAATCATGTACTAGATAAGAAAGTCAAATCAGAATCCACATACAGAATAAAAAGATAAGTGTGGATCAGAAAAAATATAAGTTCATGGATTAGGTGGAGCTAGGGTTGGGCGAGCTCTCTACTCGACGCGATTCTCTCTCTGGCACGATTCTTTCTTTATGGCACGGTAAATACTTTCTCTCTGGCACGCGATTCAGATAACGAATCGAAGAAGAAAAACGAATCGAAGAGAAGGAGTCTGTTCAATTAAATGGATTTGTCCAGCTGAAATAATAAATAAATAAATATGACAAGGGGTAATTTCGATATTTAGATGTTTGTTTATTTTTTAATTGACTTGTAATAAGGTTAGTGGCATTAAAAAAACACAATCTCAAAATTAGTGGCAAATTAGCAATTCAAAAAAAATTGGTGGCATTTTGAAGAGGGCCATTAAAATTGGTGGCAAAAAACCAATTTCCCCCTTTTTTTATTGCAGTTGCAGCATTTCAATTTGAGTTCTTGCAGCAACTTTTAATTTTGGTTGAGAATATCCGCACGACATTGTATTCGAGGAAAAAATAAAGATTAAATACTTTTAAGATTGTATAAAGATGACTTTAGGGGTGCAAATGATCAAACATGAACGAACTGAGTTTAGTTCAATATCAGCTCGTTAACTTAACGAACGAGCTGGCAACGAATCAGTTCATAATTACAAGTTTTTAATGAATCGAACACGAACGAGCCACGAATTACGAATATCCTTGTGGGCTCGGTGAAGAATACGTTGCCGGGAGCTGAGTCCTCGATCTCTGTGGGGATCTTCAGGCACAAAAAGCCTCTACGACGTCGAAACAAGCCTCTACTCAAGGGCTCGGTAAGCTTCCATAGTCATGTCGGACTATAGAAGTTTGAGGGCTGATGATAGGGCCTCACTGTGGTCGGCCCGTACTTAAGCCCAATTGCAGCCTGCCAAGGCGCGTGACCCGATAGAAGAGTGACCCGCCTTAATTGCATGAAGAGTTAGAAATACAGGAGTTAAAGTTTGTTTAGAGACTAATTGTGATTTGACTTAGAACTAGCCATTACCTTCTTCTTGTTCTTTCTCTCTTGTAACTAACCTCCCTCGAAAATAAATAAATTCACATTTTCATCACTCGATTATCATTGCTTCATCTCTCATCTAAACCTCTCGGCCTAAATTCATTAGGTCGGATCAAAAGGAATTTCAGAAGCTCTCTCTCTCAGTATCAGTAGTGACATTGCATGATCAAAATACTTCTCACGTGGTGTTTAGTATCAGTAGCACTAATTTGTCATCATTGTGACTGGGCTCTTCTTGTTATTCTTTTAAACCTTTGGTGTCCCTTTCACTAAACAGCAAACAGTCACCACTGGCCATGCACCCTTTTATTCTTCTTGTCTCTGTAATATTTTGTGCATGTGGCGTCTGACATTCCCCAGTTTTATTCTAATAATTATCATACCTAATAACATTACAGAAGCTCACTGTATATTGCATGTAGTCACTGCTTGCAATTAAACAATATAGTTTTATTATTTGAGCTACAACTCTTATTTCAAGACGGTATGTTGACTCTTTAACATTTGCATACTTCCCAATAACCAGCACACTTTAGCACAGCGTACAGATGCTTTATTTTCATCTGAGAGGAACAGAATTAAAGTGTCTCTTACAGAATCAACAGTCAATTAAAAAAAAACTCTGAATTTCAAGAACTCGTTGCAGAATCAGCAGTCACAATAATGGCACCAGGCTGGCATTCCCACTCAGTCCATGACCCGTCATACACTGGGACCTCTTTCTTTCCAAGCTTATACAATCCCTACAGTGCATATATGAAATGAAATATTCAGGTATACAGCACTGAAAAAAGTGTGAAATTTACATTTTGCCTTTACACCTCTATATTTTCTTGGGTGCTTTATAAAACTAAGAGAAATAAATTACAAATGTGCAGAAATTTAATCTCAGGAATATAACAAATAGTTAGCTGACAATAATTTAGAATAGCACTAATGGGGTCAAGCATTTTGGGGTCCATTATTTTGTCCATATAAATCATTTTTTGTTTGGTACCACTATGCAATGTTGCTTGCTGAAGTTGCAAAACAGATACACCATTAGTTAAAAGTTGCCTTCAATCGACACTATATTCCAGTTGTGCAAATGCGAAAGAAACTTCCTCAATAGTACATTAAAGGAATTTTCTCGAAAGTTGCAGAATATAATGTACTCAGCACTTACCAAAGCTACTATACATGCAGTGACACCAGTTGCACATGAAACGACAATTGGTTTTTCAAGAGAAATCCCTAAAATTAAAAGAATTAGTTCCATAATAAAAGTTGTTTTCATCGTGAAAACTAGATCTATTTTCAAATAATATCGTTGATGTCTGTGCAGCAAAATTCCAGTACGGACAATAAAATACGTCAGGGTAAGCTCCGGTGTCAATTGTTTTGTAATTGGGCTATTTAAACAGTACAATAGATGCTACCCAGTATAGTATCAATCAAAACCAGTAAAAAGTTTCAGGTCAATGATACATGTATCTGCTCTATTGAATAAACAAAATCTCACCTTCGTTCTCAAACTTTTTCTGAATTTCATTCGGAGGCAAAAACAGTTGGTTACTGTCCAGCATCTGAAGAAAAATACCAGGTTTGAATATAGTTTGAGCTTGAATCACAGTATCTAGATGTAAATTTAAATGTAAATTGGTATTTGAACTGACATCAGGGAAAGGAACACATTTGCTTCCTGGTATATGTCCACTTCTGACACCTTTGCGTGGTTCTGGTGCTGTACCATCAAACCTGAGAAGATTCAGAATATAGTGACTATTATTTTGTATAGACAAAATAATCTAGTGCCGTCAACATTTCTATTCCATTTTATCCTGTATATTATTTTTTGGGTTGTAAATGTGATTAATGGATGATGTATGCACTGATTTAGGCTCAGTAGGGCCTTCACATCTAACTCAGCCCAATATTGGCAAAATAATTTCCCATGGTGTATTGGTAATCTATATGAAAATTTGGTTATTTGCAATACCATAACAGCACATTTCTGGCAGGTTAGATCTTAAAAATAAGGACAATCAGAGGAAAATGTACCGTCCTCTCACTCGTCCATCGATGTGCTGGTGAGTACTATCATCAATGTTCTGCTTTATCTGTTCCATGTAACCACAAAGTAAATTTCTGGCTGGACCTTTTCCATAAATAATTATGTCTTTCTGTTATTGGTCATCAAAACATATTATGTACCTCAAACACTATTGAACATTAAATATCTTACCATGATTGTTAAGATTGAAAAGGTTTTTGATTTGATTAGAGAATCTATAAAATTATCTTACCAATGATGATAAGATTTGAAAAGGAATTAAATTTATGGAATAATGGAGAACTAAAGCAGCAAGATAAATAAATCATGTTACCTTATCAAGTGTCCAAATTAGATGAGGTCGAAGCTCCACCTTAAATGTTGTGGGGCTTGCCTACAAGGAGGGAGGGAGCATGAGAGGGAGAGAGTGTGTCAGAGATATCATTAAGAAAGCAGGGTAATATTTTGTGCAGACAACAAAAGGAGAGATTTAAACTACAAAGCTTTTTATACTGTGCATTTATAACCTCTCCGTCAGTAATCTATGAGCTTGTTTTAATAATCAATCTGGCTTTTGCCATCCGCCGGCTTTAAATTGTTGCATAATAGAATCTTCAAGAAAACTTGTTTTTTGAATATACTCTCGTTAGATTCTATACTATAGTGCTGCTAAGACAGCTTACAAGATTTTCTTTGTAATGCAGTTCAACTACTCGTATAGCCAAATTTGACTTCAAAACATCATCAGAAGAGGCATCACTACTTTGGACCTCAAATCCAGAATCTTTCCACTTCGGGAAACCTCCATCCAATACCCAAATATTATCATGGCCAAAAACCCGAAATGTCCTGAAACAATATCAAAACTACTTATAAATTGAATTCCAATGGAGTAATGCAAACTTATAATAAGTGCTTCAGTTTTTTATTAGATATACCGTTCTATCTAAATTGTAGAATTAGGATTCTCTATATGACTTCAATTATTAAGAGTAACTGTACCATCCTCAATACTGTTAAGAAAATGGCTCCAAGGGTGGCCAAGCTATACTTGAAAGTAGTAAAAGTGTAATCTGGTTATAAAAAAATTAAAGTCTAGGAGCTAAAATATTATATTTCCTTTAATAATCAGATAAAATTTCAGAACAAAGCTGTCAACTTACCACCAAACTCTTGAGGCACTATACATTCCCTTGCCATCATACACTATTATCTTATCGTTGTTTGTTATACCAAGAGTGGTCACAGCTGATGCAAAAGCTGCTTCTGATGGAAGCATGTGCGTCAACTACATTAAATAATGCAACGAAGAATGTAAAAGCAAGCAATTGAAGAACATAATTCATAAGTGATACAATAGCATGACTTGTGGTTTCAATAATACTTATTTTGTTGAGGAACCATACATAATGGTGAGAATTGGTGTTAATTTGAGTAGGAGATTTTGGTTCCATCAACTACTAGACATGCACTCTAAGTACCATCCCACCAAACTGTTGGAATGATATTTATGAAATTACATTTCAGAAAGCTAGTCTTACATTAGTATTAAGGTCGGAGAGACGGTCAATGTCAAAGAATAATGCACCAGGTATGTGTTCCTCCTGACATTAATGTTAATAACAAAGTAGAAGCTATGAGTTCTGTTAATACAGAAAAGGAAATCAATAGTTTCACTATCCAATAAAACCTAAATATGGAATTGTTGTGATCTTTTGTGCACCTCCAAATACCTTATATAAATATTTTCTTCTTTTAGGAGTATTCAGAATTCCCTATTTCAGTATTGTATTTCTGAGCAAAAGACGGAAAAGCAAAGGACTAGTTCGGGTGTGACTTTAAAGAAACCTTGAGCATATGTGATGATTATTGTTTACAATGATGACGTGACTTTCTCATTTCTAGGGTTATCAGAAAGCTTGCCAAAACAAAATAAAAATAAGGTATAAAAATAAAACAATAGTAGAAAAAGTTACTGACCTTGTATAATTGAAATGCATCTTTATTTTCAAATGGCATATACCAAGAAGCATCCAATACCTAATTTAACAACTCAGTAATAAACAACAAAAAGAACGAAATATAAAAACTGAAGTCACTGATATCACAATCTTTATTATAAATTTATAACACATTAGTTGCTCATATTAACAAGGGTCTGAAGCAGTAATTATGATGAGAGATTTAATAAGTTCACAGTAGTCGCTAAACATTGTTTCAACAAATACGAAAGAAGTGTTATTATTTACCTCTACTATTTCAGAAAAAAAAATGCGGGAGTCATGGTAATATTTGAAGTAAATTTTATTAAGGAATGCTTCTTACATTTCATTACAGCACATTAAGAAGTGAATGGTTACCAAAAAGAATCATAAACTTACCTTCACTTCAGGATTTTGCAAATTCTGAACCAACCAGTTAACCGAAACAACTGCATCATCTTGTTCCATCAGCTAAGATCAGCCAAGTACAATTTCTTAAACTCAAGCTGCAGTTTTGGAAAATCTATCATGAAAGACTAAAACCACATTTTGGTACTGGATTCAGGTAAAATTTGTACATGTACAGGCCAGCATTTACTATTCAGCTTATCGTCTGTAACCAATTGGCATGATAAGATTAAAGGTGTCCAATTCAATACTGGAGGCTGATTGAAGCACAAATGATGTACACATATGATGCTTTTTCAAGTTAAGCTTAATCGAGGTTGAGTTGTACAATGAGAGTTAAGTATGGCTATATTTGACAAACTTAATTTTTGCATTAATGAACAGAGCTTGAAAGCCGAATAATAATAGTTGTTCCCTCTAGCTCTGGGTGGGGGCTACGTACACTAATGAGTGCACCATTTGATTGTGAACTCATGATTTGAACTATTGGATCAATAAATTACATACTTTTTCTTCTTAAATTATTTGGAGAGAGAAACATAATAAATTATTAGAAGAGAGTGTGTAGTTCATTGATTCAGAGGTTTAAACCATGAGTGCAGATGCACTCACGGATGTATCCAACTCTAACCATCTAGCTCTATTACCAACTTCAGATACCAACCAATCTGTCAAGCTTCATACAACTTAGCTTTAGTTCGATACTAAATGATATTGTAAGTGCAGTAAGCATTAAAATCCTTGATTGCAAATGAGAAAATCAATTCAGGTAGAGGTGGCAAGTCGGGTTTGGGTTGGGTTAGCTTGACTTTTAACAATATACAAGTGGCGGGTCGTGTTAGGTGATATCGTGTCGGGTTTCGAGTCAGGCAACATCAGCGATTTTCGAGTGGTGGGTCGGGTCGGATGAGATCAAGTCGGGTGTCGGGTCAAACAACGTCGGCGTTTTTCGGGTGTTGGGTTGTGTCGAGCAAGATCGGCTCGGGTAGCATCGGTATTTTTTGGATGTCAGGTCGAGTTGGGCGAGATCGGGTTGGGTCTCAGGTCGGGTAACGTCGACATTTTTCGGGTGACAGGTTGGGTCGGGTTGGGTCGGGTTGGATTTCATATTAGATAATCGAATTTGGGATTTGGTATTGTCGGTCTTTTTGGGTGTTGGATCAAATCATGACATGAGGTCGAGATTCAGGTCAAATCATATATTCTCGACGTTGATTTTTGTTAAAGATGGTAGTCAGTTCGAGCGAGTCCAATCAGCTTGACATAGGAAAAGTGTTGGGCCATAAGATCAACTTAAAAACAAATAAACAATCAAAATATTAACAAATGTTTATGATTCAGGTCAGGTAGGTTAGGTTACGGGTTTTCAGACGTCGCTTTTGATTGTGTTACGGGTCATCTCAGATCGAGTCGAGTCGGCTTTTAGGTCCTCTGATGTTGCTTCGAATTGGGTCACGAGGTCGGGTCAGGTTTCGGGTCTTTGGATGTCGCTTCAGATCGGTTGCAGTAATCTCATGTCGAATCGGGTTTCAGGTCTATAGTTGTCGCTTCGGATCGGGTTATGAGTCAAAGAGGTCGGGTTGGGTCAATTTTTGAGTCTTCAAGTGTCGCTTCAGATCGAGTTGCGGGTCGTAGCAGGTCGGACTGGGTCTCGAGTTCATAGGTGTCGTTTTAAATCGGGTTACGGGTCGTCTCAGGTCAGGTCGAGTTTCGAGTCAACAAGTGTCGAGTCGTATCTAGTCGGGCTTTGAGTCAACAAGTGTCGCGTCAGATCGGATTACGAGTCAAGTTCGGATTAGTCTCACTTCCTAAAAAATCAGGTCAGGTCGGGTTTAACTCAGGGTCGGGTTAGGCGAGTTTTTTGGGCAGGATTGGGTTGGGTTTAACTCAGGGTCGGGTTAGGCGAGTTTTTTGGGCAGGATTGGGTTGTGCCACCTCTAATTTCGGGTTCAGATTACCTGACATTGTTAACGGTGACTGACAATAGGATCACCAGTTCTGGTAATTCGTATGTTGCGACTGTGACAAGTAGATTAAGGAGTACAGTACATAGCAACGATTTTGATTCCAAGATCAATTTAACAGGACATTTGAAAGTGTAAACTGTAAACTACTCTCAGGAACTAATATCACCAAAATCATTAATTAAATTAATTCTTTATCTAAGATAATACTCCTAATTTTTTTCAACAGTAGCTGATTAACGGAGATAAAAATGATAAATGGGAAGAAGAAAGATTAGAACTTGCCTCGAGATGTTGGAGAGTGGTCAGCTGAAGCGCTCTAGGTGTCTAGGTGTAGTTTAACTTGGGAAGAAGAGAAGGATTTATATATATTTGTGGCGTTAATTGACAAGTTCAAAGGACAGTCGGGATTGAATAAACAAAACCTGAATCTTGTAAGATCTTCTGTGGCAGATGAGATAGAACTTTTACCCTTTCTCTTATCAATGGAGGCTATGTTTATGAATGAATAGAATTAATTGAATGATTTAAAAAAAAAGAGAAAGAGATGTTTATAAGATGGTTTTCGCAAGGTGATGGAGAAAAAACAGGGAAACTCTCCCTTTGCTAAGATTATAAAGGGCTTCTCCTTCGTCTCTCCAAATCTTGGTCTCTTACAAGTTACAAGTTACAACCACAGAAACCTTAGCGTGATCTAGAATAAGACCATTAATCATGACGTCAGGACTTATGAGAAAAAACAAGCGTGATCTAGAATGGTTACAAACTTGTGGACTTTTGTGTTGTCTGATTTTTTTTTGTTTGACAGTGTTTGAGTTGTATTCTTACTTCGTGCATTATATGCATGAATATATTTTAGGAGGGTTATAATGTATTTACTTTTGTTTTTATTATGTCTTTGAATCTATACAATTCATCAAAAATAATGAATGGTTTAAATTTAGATTCATAAAATTCTTACTTCGTGCATTATATGCATGAATATATTTTAGGAGGATTATAATGTATTTACTTTTGTTTTTATTATGTCTTTGAATCTATACAATTCATCAAAAATAATGAATGGTTTAAATTTAGATTCATAAAAATACATATGATGAATACTATTGATTTTGGAGAAATAATTGAGACACACAAATATGAAGACATTATAACTCTCATATTTAAGACGTAGTTTTGGGCATAATAATAGTAACTATATAATTCTGATAGTCCTTTTACGGGTTCGTAAGGATAAATCTCTCGACTGATAGGTGCACATTTTATATATTACTAGTAATCATATCCGTGCATAGCAACGAGTGAAAATAATGTAGACAAAAATAAAATTTATTAAAGTATTTTTGCGAAAAAGTAGAAAAAATAAATAACGCTGAACATAAACCTAAGATAGTATTTATTTAGTTTGCCTTGTTTAGCAAATCAAATTTAGTAAATTTTTAATATTCTCAAAGCATAGAGCATGGAACGTTGAGCGGGCTGCGGGGAGCGGGGTGCGTCATGCGTCAAGCATCACACGTCTTGAACAATGCGTGCCCGTGCATAGTGATGCTTGCGTCTTGAACAGTGCGTCTTGTGTCATGCAGATTGCGTCATGTGTCATGCGTCTTGCATCATGCGTTACGCGTCATGTGTCATGCATCTTGCGTAATGCGTCATGCGTCAAGCATCTTGAACAATGCGTCTTGTGTCATGCGTCAATAGATTGCAGCCCCTTGCGTCATGCGTCTTGCGTCATACTTGCGCCATGCGGCTTGCGTCACGTGTCTTACGTCATGCGACTTGCATCATGCGTCATATGTCTTGCGTAATGTAGCTTGATTGCGTCGTGTGTCATGCATCGTCTTGTGTCATGCGTCATGCGGCTTGTAGCGGTGTCATGTGTCGTGCGTCTTGAACAAAGCTGCAAGTGCACAGTGCGTTTTGCGTCATGCGTCATGCGTCTTGCATTATGCGTCATGCGTCATGCGTCATGCGTCATGCATCTTGTGTCATGTGTCATGCGTCAAGCGTCTTGCGTCATGCATCGAACGTCTTGAACAATGCGTCACGCATCACGCGTCTTGCGTCATGCGTCTTGAACAATCCATGTCCGTGCATAGTGTTGCTTGCGTCTTGAATAGTGCATATTGCATCATGCAGTCATGCGTCATGCGTCATGTATATTGCGTCTTGTGTCATGCGTCATGCGTCAAGCGTTTTGAAGAATGTGTCAAGCAGCGAGCGTCTTGAACAATGCGTCATGCATCACGCATCACGCGTCATGCGTCATTAGATTGCAACGTCTTGCGTCATGTGCTTGCGTCATGCGTCATGCGTCATGCGTAATGCGACATGTAGTGGCTTGCGTCATGCGTCATGTGTAATGCACCGTCTTTCGTCATTCATCATTGGTCATGCGGCTTGCAACAGCGTCATGCGTCGTGTGTCATGCGTCGTGTGTCTTACGTCTTGCGTCATGTGTCTTAAACAATGTGTGCTCGTGCACAGTGCTGCTTGCGTCTCGTGCATAGTACCTTTTGGATTATGTGATTCAATTACATCAGAAGGATGGGAAATATGTGAGAGCATTTGGATTCTGTGTTTGAAATTTTCAAATATAAAAAAAGATTGGAATTTTTGTGGCGATGTCGTGTAGAAGTCGAAAAATAGGTTTCAAAGCGCTTAAACCTACATTTGATCGGACGTCTAGTTTTATCTTCGCCCAAAATTAATTAAATCGCAGTCTTTGAGTGTATTGTCATCCAAACTACTTAATAAGAAGGAGAGATATATACCAACGAACAAATAAATAATATTCCAAAAGGTGGTTCCATAAAAATACTCTTGCTGTTGGTTCGTGAGCACAATTCCGACGTTTAGCATCAGCACCACCATTTATTAAACTGACATACAATTGGCTATAAAAAAGAAAAGTAGTACAACATTTGAGAGTTTGTATGTGTTGGACAATTTCTAATTTCTAACTCCAATTTCACTTATGATTCACTCACTCATCAATTCAACTCCTTTCCAATTACATTTCCAATTTCTTCATTATAATTCTGATTACTACTAACCAATTAGATATACCATCTCTATTTATAAGAAAAGAAGTCGGTTTGGTTTTTTATTGTACCGACACAGCAAGCCGACACTACAGCTCATTAACGCTACAACTCTTATTTATATCGCTACAACTTATTAATTAATGCCGGCAGCCATTTTTTACCATTGAAAAACTCCTTTCACTTCACATATTTTAATTTGAGTTTATTTCCAACAGTATGGTGTACAAAATAAGGAAATGCTTACTTTCTCAATACCCAGAAACCACCCAGAAATATAAAAATCAATGTAAAACAAAGAAGTCATTGTAAAGTAAAAACCAGTTTTATTCGTCTTTTCTTCATTGTTTAGTAGCGAGCACAAAGGCAATTGCATTCACCATTTGGAAAGCTCACCAAGTGCTTGAAATAACCTTTAACACAAATAATTTTGCTTCCAAGCCAACCAGTCCGGGTTAAAACACACAAAGTGGCTAACTCGCCTACACCCATAAGGTTGAAGGAACATCTTCAACAAGTGAACGGCTGAGAACTGTTTTCCATAACCATCTGTTAGAATCTTCAAGGATCGACCCAACTTGCAGACATCGGTCATGCTTATTGGGGCACCGACCGGGGCTATTGTAGTCTTTGAAGACCTATCCATGTAGCAAACATGGGGAGTCAGGTTGTGGCAAAATTGCTAGCGATGACATGAAGAAAAAGAATGAGAGATGACACACCAGTAGCCAGCGATAGCGAAGTAGGGGAATGAGGAAAGAGGCGAGAGGGGGACTTGAAGTTGATTTCTTCTGTACCTGAAATTTAATATAGACTGGCAAGCTAACTTAAATATATGGTAAAATTTAGCATAAAATCTGATGATTAAGATTGTCAGACGTAAATAAACTCACTTCAGTACCAATCAAAAATTGATCATGAACAATACACACACAATACTGACAGATCATAAAGGTAGGCAGAGCTACAAGATATCAATATTTCCTTTTGATTTGATAATGAACAGAATAACTTGAGAAAAAAATATCTGAAATCATACAATCTAAAGATAACACAACAAAGGTTTCATGAAAGTATATTGAATTGTCTCCTCTAAGATCCAATAACTTCTTAATTTTGCATTTTTTACTAAAGCATCCCAACTTTTTTCATACATACAACAAAAATGGAAGTATAATAAAATCTTTCAAGAATATGTTCTGTTTGTTAAGCTAAATTCAATGACGAAATTGTGGAAAACACAACTCCCAACAAACATAAATCGATGGATTTTGACTTTATTTGAAACTTTATTTGCATCTTTTTTTGTATAAATCTTGTCTTTCTTCTTCAAAGTCAGAAGCCATCTTTCTAGAAACAACCCTACCATCTGATACATTATTTTGATATGGAACTTTATCCTTTGACATAATTAAGAATCAAATTAAAAAACTCACAATTTGTCATAGAAAGTCCATCAGCATCGACTTTCCTGTGCATACACATCCATCCAAATATAGCCCTTCCCCCCTTCAAATAAGATGATTTGGTTATCAGTGACCATAGCCACATGCCTCTGCCACAATGTCTACAAAAAAACAATAAGTACAACTTTTTCTTGAATTTTCATTGTGATGTAATTTTTTTACTTGTCTTCTTTATCAGAATCTTTATATTTATCTAGCTGGCAGCTATCTTCATTCTCCAATAGATCCTCATACACTCTTTGTAACATTTTAATTGTGTCAAGCTGGCCTTAGAAAATCCAAATAATTCACAAAAAATGATCAACATGAATAAGCTGGTATACATTTATGATATATGTTTAAGCACCTCATTTGGGAGTAAAATACAGACATGACGGTCAACAGAGAAGGGATGAAGATCCGCGTAATCAGCTAGAGAAATGATGAACCAATGGATCAGATCGGCCAAGTCATCGTCTTTTCTCGGATTAGAAGTAGGGGATGCAGATTCGCCCATGATTGCACCAGATCAACCTGTTAATCGAACCTCCAATAGGCCCCTTCTCTGTGGATTCGTTTTGTGTACGAAGAAGAAGCTCTCAATCCCTAACCCTAGGGGTAAGAGAGGGAGAGGTAGATGCTAGAGAGAGAGAGATGTAAAGACAGACTGTTTGTAACAGCTGAATTGTGTCGTAGCCGTTAGAAGGATCAGAAGAGAAGAAGAGAAGAAGAATAGGGGAGTCGCTGACAACGGAACCCACGTTTTAATTAAAAGGGAAGGCATCAGCTCCCTTCATCTTAATCAAGCAGTGATGATCAAACAGTTAGGATTTAACTCAGAAGAATTAAATAAATATAAAAGGCAATTCAGTTAGTTGAGATTAGTTAGATGACATGGCGCTAACAGATTGATTAGAGTCATTGATTAGGGATAGTTTAGATCAGATTCTTGAGCCATGATCGTATATAAGGGAATTGACATTGTAACGATTTCGATTATGAAATAGAAAATCAATTTAACTCAATTTTGTTATCGTTTCCTTTCCCTGTCTTGTGTCATTGTTAACCAAGCTTTCAGTTCTTGAGCTGAATTCAAGAATTGAGAAGGAGATAGGAGAGTCAGGTGAATTTAGACCTGACAAGTTGTTATCAGATCCAGGTTTGGCAAACTAGGGAAGACTTCGAAGAAGACAACCATGGCGACCAAGAACCGGGATACCAGTCACAACAACACCGAAGAAGAAGACCCAAATCTTGATCTTGCCATCTTCAACAACAGACTCTCAAAATTCGAAACTTTTCAAAAAGAAATGTGTAAGGCAAGCCAAGAGCTGTCTGGTAGAGTGAACAAGGTCGAAGAAAGATTGAATAAGATCACTACCCTCTTGGAAAATGTGCTTTAAAATCAAGGAGATATGGGTGATACAAGTGCCAACAAGGGTAAGGACCACACGCCTGAACCAAGCAAGATTAGAGAAAACGAACTGCAGCTATCTAAACAAGGTGAAGCCTACCCTCAGACTCAAAAGTTCTTCTTACCAAGAATGGACTTTCCAAATTTCAATGGTGAAAACCCAATTGTGTGGATTGAAGATTGTGAACAGTATTTTGAGATGTACCAGGTGCTTGGAGAGATGAAAACAAGATTAGCATCCATGAATTTTAGTGGAGACGCTAAGGAATGGTACCGATCTCTAAAAATTTCACTAAAGATTCCACCTTGGAAGGATCTGGTGAATGAAATCCTTGAGTTCTTTGGAGATAACCAAGGTAACCTCATATTTCAGTTCAGGCAAGTGACTCAAGCGGGTGGTGTGTCTGACTATGCCAAGGATTACCTAAGAGCAAAATCAAGGATGATTTGTCAAACTCAGATATTCAATGAAGATTTCTATTTGGGGTATTTCATAAGTGAGCTTAAGGAGGAAATCAGAAATAGCCTATTGTTGTTTGAACCTTCAACACTTACAAGAGCCATCAACCTTGCCAAAAAGATTGAAGTAGCTTTAGAAAGTGGTAGCAAGAAACTTCAGCACCAGCCAAAATTGGTACAAGGTACTAACAAGAGGTTTGGTGAGTTAGGAGGTAAGGTGGATGAGATAACCAGTTTGAAGCAACCCATCATCAGATACTCAAACTCTCAACATAATCAAAGCTCCCTTGTTCAAAACAAATTCAATTCCACTCTCACTACTGAGCAAAAGAAGAAACTAGGGTTATGCTTCAGATGTCTGAACAAATGGCAAATCAGGCATAAATGCAACCCAAAGACCCTTCACACCATGGACATAGATGAAGATACTAAAGATATTGATCTGGAGGAGAATAAATTGGCAATATAAGAGGAACCTTTGAACTATGAGGCAGATGACCCAGTCAGAATCACTATTTGCACTCAAGCAAATTCCCTTTCTACCCTCCATAGTTCACACTGGCCTAGAACTTTCAAATTCAAGGGTTTTGTTAAAGATATGCCCATATGTGCCCTCATTGACAGTGGTAGCACTCACTCCTTTGTAAATTCTGAAATAATCAAGGAATTACAGCTAGAAACTACTCAAACTGATCTCATGATGGTCACTATTGCTGATGGAACCCAAATGAACTCTTGTCAACTATGCAAAGACCTACCTTTTTCATTACAAGGGCAAAAATTTCAGGCAGATATGAGGGTCATGAGAGTACCTGGGTATGATCTAATACTAGGTATTGATTGGTTAGCTTCAACAGACATAATGACAGTAGACTGGTCAAGGGGTACTATGCTTTTTCAGTATCAAGAGAGGCCAGTTAGGTTGCAAGTAGAAGAAGTAAGGGTCGAGGTTAAGTTGTGTGAGCACCATATCGATTTAGAGAGTGAAGAAAAGAAGGGACATCAAGTCTTTGTAGCACATTTATTCAAAATTGATTCAAAGGAAAATGAAGAAAAGAGAGAAGTTCCTCCTTTGATCACTGCTTTGCTGAATGAGTTTAGGGCAATCTTTGAGGAACAAAGAAACCTACCTCCATGTAGAGTTGTGGATCATCAAATTCCTTTGAAACAAGATGCCAAACCCATAACACTGAGGCCTTATAGGTTCTCACACTTCCAGAAACAAGAGATTAAGAAAATTATTGAAGAGTTGCTACAAAACTCATTCATCCAGCCTTCTACCAGTCCCTATTCCTCACCAGTATTACTTGTAAAGAAGAAAGATGGGTCATGGCGCATGTGTATTGACTATAGGAGGCTAAATGAGAATACTATCAAGAATAAATATCCTATACCCATCATTGATGACTTGCTAGGTGAATTGAAATGTGCTGAGTACTTCACTAAACTGGATTTAAGGGCTGGATATCACCAAATCAGGATGCATGAAGAAGATAGGTTCAAAACAGCCTTTCAAACCCATGAAGGCCACTATAAGTTCAATGTGATGCCCTTTGGACTCACTAATGTACCAACAACCTTTCAACACTTAATGAATTATGTGTTTAAACCCTATATGAGTAAATTTGTACTGGTGTTCTTTGATGACATCTTGGTTTTCAGTCCTGACCTTGATACCCATGCAACTCACTTGAAACAAGTATTCACAGTCTTGCTTAAGAACCAACTGTATGTGAAGGAATCCAAATGTGCCTTTGCAGTGAAGGAGATTGAATACCTAGGCCATATAATTTCCAAGAAGGGAGTATCCACAGATCCAATGAAAATTCAATCTATGCAAGAATGGCCAACACCTAAAAATATCAAGGGACTGAGGGGGGTTTTAAGGTTAACTGGGTATTATAGGAAATTCATTAGAAACTATGGCATTATATCTAAACCTCTCACTGAGCAGCTTAAAAAGATGCATTTCTATGGAATAGTGAAGCTCAATTAGCCTTTGAGAGATTAAAGGAAGCTATGCTCAAAGCTCCAGTGCTTGCACTACCAGATTTCAGCAAGGGGTTTATAATTGAGACAGAAGTTAGCAAGGAGGGATTGGGTGCAGTATTGATGCAAGACAACAAACCAATTGTTTTCATGAGTAAAAAACTAGGGAAGAGAAATAGTGCACTATCAACCTATGAGAATGAATTGTTGGCATTGGTAGCTGCTGTTACTAAATGGAGATCTTATTTGATTGGCAGCCATTTTATTATCAAAATCAATCATGTGAGCCTAAAGTACCTATTAGAGCAAAGAGTTCACACTACTCTACAACACAAGGCTTTGAGCAAGCTGTTGGATCTTGATTATGCAATTGAGTACAAGAAGGGTAAAGAGAATGTTGTAGCAGATGCTCTCTCAAGAAGAGGTGAAGGTGAAGCTAAAGCAGATGGTGCAACATAAGAAAAACAACTCACTGCCATAACTGAACTCAGACCAACATGGATGAGTGAGGTGCAAGATAGTTATCAAGGTGATACATGGATTGAGGGATTAATTAAGAAGATAGAAGAGCATAACCAAAGTGTATCTAATGGGGATACTAACTGAGGGAGAGCCTGTTCTAACTCAGCACCAGGGAATAATTAGGAAAAAGGGCAAAATCTGTGTGGGCGATTTTGAAAACTTGAGAACTAAAATATTAGAAGAATTGCACTCATCTTCAATTGGAGGTCACTCAGGCATCACGCCACTTATCAAAGGGTAAAAAGGAATTTTTAGTGGCCAAATTTAAAGGAAGAAGTACATCAGTTTATGAGTAGATATGACAATTGCCAAATAAATAAACCTGAACATGTGTTGCAACCTGGCCTCCTTCAACCTTTACCCATTCCTGAGGAAGCATGGTCAAGTATTGGGATTGATTTCATCACAGGATTGCCAAAATCAGAAGGGAAAGAAGTAGTGATGGTGGTTGTTGACAGATTTACTAAATATGCCCATTTTATCTCATTGGCTCACCCATTTATAGCTAAAACAGTAGCCCAAGCCTTCCTAGATAATATATAAGCTTCATGAGTTACCACAAAACATTGTATCTATTAGGGACCCTATAGTTACTAGCCGATTTTGGAGAGAATTGATGGAGAAATTAGGGGTCAAATTGAATCTCAGCACTGCTTATCACCCTCAGTCTGATGGTCAGACAGAAAGAGTTAACCAATGTCTAGAACATTATTTGAGAGCCATGTATTTTAATCAACAAAAACAGTGGCATAAGTGGTTACCCATGGTTGAGTATTGGTATAACATGTTACCATACTGCCATCAAGTCTTCACCTTTCAAGGCATTATATGGGTATGAGGCATCACAATTAGCAATTGGTAGTGCTAAAAAAAGTCAAATCGGGGCTGTAAATGAAACTTTAAGGAGTAGAGAAGAAATGATCAGACAATTGAAGGTTAATTTGGAAAGAGCTCAAGAAAAAATGAAATTCTATTCTGATTTGATTAGGTCAGAAAGGAAATTTGATGTAGGAGATTGGATATATTTGAAGATTCAACCATATAGGCAAATTTCAATCCCGGGCATGTACAATCAGAAGCTTAATCCCAAATTCTTTTGACCCTATGAGGTAATTGAGAAGATAGGTACTGTGGCTTATAAGCTGCAATTACCTCCAAATTCCTCTATTCATCCGGTGTTTCACGTTTCTCAGCTCAAGGCAAGAATTGGCAATGGTCAAGCAGTATCTCCTTCTGTTCCTTTAGTTGGAGTACAACCACCCCAGGTTATTCAACCAACAGCAATTCTGGCAAGGAGAATGGCGAAAGTGGCCAATGCTGTGGAACCCCAAATTCTGGTTCAATGGGAGCATCAGACTAGTGAGAATGCATTGTGGGAGAACTATCAGACGATTAAAGAGAAATTTTCAGAGTTCATTCTCGAGGTCGAGAACCGTTTCAAGGAGGAGGGAGTGTAACAGCTGAACTGTGTCGTAGCCGTTAGAAGGATCACAATAGAAGAAGAGAAAAAGAATAGGGGAGTCGTTGACAACGAGACCCACGTTTTAATTAAAAGGGAAGACATCAGCTCCCTTCATCTTAATCAAGCAGTGATGATCAAACGGCTAGGATTTAACTCGAAGAATTAAATAAATGTAAAAGGCAATTCAGTTATTTGAGATTAGTTAGATGACGTGGGGCTAGCAGATTGATTAGAGCCATTGATTAGGGATAGTTTAGATCAGATTCTTGAGCCATGATCGTATATAAGGGAATTGACATTGTAATTGTTTCGATTATGAAATAGAAAATCAATTTAACTCAATTTTGTTATCGTTTCCTTTCACTGTCGTGTGCTATTGTTAACCAAGCTTTCAGTTCTTGAGCTGAATTCAAGAATTGAGAAGGAGATAGGAGAGTTAGGTGAATTTAGACCTGACAGTGTTACACAGGGAGATGTACATAGATTGTACCTTACCACTTAATTTAGGGTTTTGTTCGAAGATGGAGACAGTCGATAGAGCAAATGGACAGGCATCAAGTAGGATGCTTTAAGGGGATACGGGGAGGTCGCTTCTCCTCTTCGAATTCTTCATATTTTTTCATAACATCGGAGGCTAGATAGAAGAGAAGAAGGAGGCGAGAGAGGAAATAATAAAAACATTTAGGGTTTTTTCTATGCACAAGAGCGCATAATTGTTCTCTGCCTTTTCCACCCAAAGTACGAAGCAACTAAATGTATAAGCGGAATGGCTAAGATTAACAGAAAATCATAATCTCAGACTGAATAGAGATTTGGAGTAAAAAAACTCAATATCCTTTTATTAGTAGTAAGGATTTGAATTAGATTTATCTAAAAATATTTATTTAATGAGGAGGAATCACTTGACAATGTTTATCTTGACAATTGAATTTTGAATAAATATATAAATATGTTAAAAATGAAAAAACCTTTATGAGCACATTTTTTAATTTATAGATTAGTTGTGTTTTCAATTTCATGGAATTTGAGTATCATTTCATCCTCTATAAAAAATCTATTGTGTTTTGTGTAACTTTTAACAGTTGATATTTAATGGTTCATAATAGACTACTAGTAATCGTATCGGTGCAACAGCAACGAAAGAAAATAATATAGACGAAAATCGTCGGCATATTAATACATATTAATTATCACAATTTTATAATAAAATATATATATTATAATGATATATATAATACATAAGTTATTATATCTTGTTTGATAATTTGCAAAACAAATTAGTACTAACCGTGCACAATTGAGTTTTGGTGAGATGGAGGTTAACACAGGTACATAATGATAATGCAAAGGCTCAAACATGCATACAAGTCAAGACATACTCAAATACATCAAAAGCAAGTAGATTGAGCAATTTCAGAGATGCGTTATGGCAACGTATGCTCAACCCATTACAACGGTCTCGATTGAAGTTGTAGGACATGGTATGAATGAAAAAATAAAATAAAAAGAAATGAGATGGTGTTGCAAAGCAATGTCTCAAAATAAAGGATCAAAGAAAAGGTAGCTTAAAAGCATGTAAAAAAGGCAAATGCTAATGAAATATCAACATGCTTTGTGTAATGGGAAAAAAGCCTATGGATCGACGAAGCAGATCGATTATGGTCTTTACTCTTTAACAATGTTGACACGTCATCCTCAGTGGGGAACTCAACCTTCATTTCTGAGTATGAATACATAACATCCTGATTGCTTATCGTTTGATACTATCTAACTGTATCATTGTGCCTGGGAATCACTGTTCATTCGCACTGTAGCTTCTACATTGCGATTTTTCTTTTTAGTGAGAGTTAGATAAGTGGGGCTCGCACACTGATTTTCTACGCTGCACCTCTCTCTCCTTTTATAATCCCTCTTCCGCTTAATTCATCTCCTGTGGGACTAACTAAGCGGAAGTGTTGTAAACCGCACAAAAATCCTGGTAAGAGTCCAAGTAACCTTTTGATACAAAAAGGCATTTTATATCTGAACTCAAACGAAAGAGAAGTTCAATGTGAAGCTTCTAATTTGAGTTAAAAAAGTGCAAATACTTCAAAAATATAACATCAATGCCACTAAGCGTGTTTCTCATCTCTCTCTTCTGGAGATGTGAAAATGCAGATAGGGTTTTTTGGATTGTAGTAACAAGTCTTTTGGTTCAGACAGCCTCTCGTTGCAAATTGCTGCCCAAAAATATTGTAACAAGATCTAGAGTCGTTATTTACAAAAAAAATTGGTTGTTAAGGAAAATTTTCATAAATTACCAAGCAGTATTCAAGAAAATGAATCCTGATAGATCAAAAAGGAGATCTAATTTTTCTAATTACAGGATTCCAATAATTCCTTCAAGAGAAAATTATTTATTTGTTATCTCAAACTTTGAAAATTGGTCAAATACCACTACAAAACTAAAAATTAACAAAATGCCATTAAATTTACAATTGAATTAAATTACTGCCATCACAACCATTTAAGTTTAATTAAAATATACAAAATCTTTGTAATACCTAAAATGCCCCTTGTCAGGTTTTTATTTTTTTATTTTGCCAGATCTGATCGATGGATTGAACTCAAATGCAAATCGATTTGATGCACTCGCAAAGTCAGAAACAAAGGGAGAAAGAGAAGCACCACGAACCTAGCGATTTTCCCCCAAATCAGATGCCACCTCATCACCGGCACCTCAGGACACCACCTCGTCTCCAGCATCACTACCAGCTTCGCCACCTAGTCTTCCTCTCCAACACCAATCGTGACACACCCTCAGACTGGGTTCTGTTGGTCTGAAAATCACCTATCTGTAAGATTCTTTTTATGTTGAGACTATTTCTGTAATTGGTTGCAGTTGGTGTTAAACTAGCTGTATTGTCTGATAATTATGTTGGTTAGCTGTTTCTGATTCTGCTGACCCTTATCAGATCAGACTGGGTTCTGTTGATCCCTATCAGACCAGTTGTAATTTTCAATGTTGATCGCTATCATACCAGGTTTGATTATGCTGGTACTAGTTACATGTTGATTGATGTTGTGTTTTTTGGTGACTGACGAGGTTGTTATGGTTCTTATCCATTGGTTCTGGTCTATACTAGTTTTTGATGTTGATCAGGGATGTTGCTCAAGTTTGTTGCTCTTGTGTTGGTTAGAATGTTTTTTGTTCTATTAAATTGTGATTTGTCTTTTTACAATGCAGGATAATGCAGAGTGCTGATTCTGGAAGTGAGAGCCATACAAAGTAATGGCTGTCCATATTTTTTGGAGAATTGAAGACGATTAAATTTCTTGTTGTAATTGTTCTTTTTCTAATTATTGTAATGATATGCAAATAGTTGTCTGTAGTTGTTCTTCTAATTAAATGATGAAATTGAGATGGCATTGTCACTGTATCTACTATGCAAGTAGTTGTTCTTGTTTTGTATGTTCTTTGAGCCAAAATAAATTTCAGAGAATCATTTCTGTTGAAAATTTTCATAATTTTAGAGAGTCATTCCTAGTTTTCCTAATTTCTGTTTTGTATGTTCTTCTTAAGTGGGGGCATTTATACTTTACTTTTGGTACAATTACAATAATAGATAGCATAAAGATGCATGCATAATTATTCTCTTCATACATAAATATTTGTAACCATCCCCTCGTTACACTCTATCACTGCCACCGAGTCATGAAACAAGTCTTTTTGAGATTGCCTGCAAATCAAGAAGACTAATAGAAATGCAATTAAAAGATGCTGCTTGTAAGTAGTGCTAAATGTGGATTCACTTGAGTTCTATTTTATTAGTAACTAATTGAACCAATATCGAGATGCACAACTTGCATTCAAGAAACTATAGCAAAACACATGCATCAGTGCCGATCATAACTAATTTTACTGAAACACATTGCCAAGCATCACTACCATCAGTGCTAATCATAGTCTTTAAACATGCAATTACAACTAGAATTTGTTATCTATTCAACTGAAACATAAACTGCGAAAAGAACATTCACTCCAAAACAACAGTATGCCAAAACAGATACAGTATGCAGATACATCATGCCAAAACATACAGAATTGATCATTCTTCAAAACATACATTCCAACTTCAAAAGAACAGTTAACCGATACATCACAACTTCAAAAGAACATATACGTCACAACTTCTAAGTCCCGCTTGTGCCACTACCCTGTGTTCGGCATCGCTTCTGTCTGCAAGTAAGAGAAGCATGAAAACAAAAGTTATTAGAAGTGTTTGGATTAATCGATAATTGGCATTATTCAATAATGATTTTCAAGAGTCACAAAAGTTATTTGCTCAAAGTTCAGTCCTTCTCAATAAATTCATACTCCCAAAGAAGGATGCATGAAAACCAGTAATAATATATCAGTGACATTTTAATCAAGGGCAGATAAAAAACATATCAATAGTACTACACTGGCACGATAAGATAGCAATAAGCTAATGAATTCTATCCTGAGATCCAAAAAATCTGTTTGATCATGTAAAAAGATAGATTTAATTGATAGATAGCAAGATCTAGAATATTGTGATGAGACATAGTAGGTTTTTAATCAAACGAGGAAGACGAAGGAGGCGATTGGAGAGGAAAAACCTTTGGTGTAGGAGGCATCGTGAGAGGAATGAGATGCGTCGTGAGGTGGCATCGCGCTGTGCTCACATGGCTGCGTCGCGAGATGGCAAGATTGCTAGGTTGTCTCTCTTTCACTGATCTCTTTGTGGACTGTCGAGTCCGATTCGATTTGTGTTTGGGTTCGATATCGATCAGATGATCAGAGCCCGGTGGAAAAAAAATTAAATCTGACAAGGGTTATTTTTGGTATTTAGAGAAAAGTTACTTTTAAATTAAACTTAATTGATGCCGATGGCAGTGTTTTAAACAGTGGTAAATTTAATGGCATTTTACAAATTTTTTAGTTTGTAGTGGCATTTGACCAATTTTCAAATTTTGAGATGGCAAATAAATAATTTTTCCTTCCTTCAAATATAAAAATTATATGAAAAGCTAATAATGATTGATTCTCAATTTGGTAATCTCAAGTATACAACTATATAGGTTTGATGTTTATTATAATTCACTTTGTTCCGTCGTTGAAAATTAGCAGGTCCTTTGACGCATGCATCCTCCTGTGTCATGCGGCTTTTCGCTTTATGCGTCATTTGTATCCTTGCATCATACCACGTGCGTTTCACGGTATGCATCAAACGTCAAGCGTCAAACGTCATGCATCGAACGTCATGCGTTGAATGTCATGGATCACACATCATAAGTGATGCGTCAATCATCATGCATCACACGTCGTGCAACCACCTACATCAAGCGTCTTTCCACGCACCAACCACCATGTGTCTTCCTGCGTCCTCCTGCGTCCTCCTGCATCATGCACCATGCACCGTCCTACATCATGCATCATGCATCATGCGTCATACGTCATGCGTGCATCATACGTCACATGTTCAACTTGGCAGTATAAAAATCTGCAAAATATTCTACATGACAGACGCATGACACATCACACAAAAGGACGCATTACGTACGACACATGATTTATAAAACGAGAAAACACATGATATATGAAGCACGATGATTGATGCATGATCCACGAGGCATGAAGCATGCGCAAGAGGACATATGATGCATGACTTTTGACCCATGACGCATGCTGCATGACATTTCCAGCACGACGCATGATGCATGATCTATAACTTCTAACACATGACGCATGTTGTTTGATGCATAATACTTGATGCAGGATGCGTGGCGCATGCTGTTTTACACAAGATGTTTGTCGCAACATGCATGACGCATACCACATGACGCATGATTCATGACGTTTAATGCTAGACGTGTGATGCTATGCAGCTTGAATTTTCACCATACCTTAAGCATCACGTGTCGTTCGGTGCCAAACGTCATGCAGCGACACTGTGCATCGCGAGGCGACATTACATGTCGTATGACATGTGGCAACATTAGCGGCATCATGCGGCAGCATCAGGCGTCAGGCGTCAACGTCAGGTGTCAGCGTCATGCGGCAACGTCATGCGTCAGCGTCATGCGGCAGTGTCAGTCGGCAGCGTTAGGCGTCAGCTTCAGGCGTCAACTTCATGCGGCAGCGTCATGCATCAGCGACATGCAGCAGCGTCATGTATCAGCGACATGTGGCAGCATCATGCAGCAGCGACATGCGGCAGCGACATCCGTCAGCGTCAGGCGGCAACGTCATGCGGCAGCGTCATGCGGCAACAACATGCAGCAACCTATATCATGCACCATGCGCCCCCTGCATCATGCGTCATGCATCACACATACTGCATCATACGTCACGCATGCATCATACGTCACACGTTCGACTTGGACAAGAATCTGCAAAATATTCTATATGACAGCCGCAGGACGCATCACAAAAAAAGACGCATGACGCATGACGCATGACGCATGACACATCATGTATAAAACAAGAAAACACATGATACATAACGCACAATAATTGATGCACAATTCAAGATGCATGGAACATGCGCAACAACACATATGATGCATGACATTTGACTCATGACGCATGCTACATGACATTTGCCACACAAAGCATGATGCATGATCTATAACTTCTAACGCATGACACATGTTGTTTGATGCATGATAATTAATGCAGGATGTGTGGCGCATGTTGTTTTACGCCTTGATTGCTTTATTAACAAACTAATTGCATTATTACATGAACATCTCAAACACCAGTTCCAACAAGAACAAAAAAAACAATCAAATGACACCAAACCAACTACAAAAAACCAACCCAAAAATAACAACTCTCCAAAAATGAACAACTGAAATAAAATATGCAAATTAACTTCCAAATCTTCATCAGAGCAGATTCGCGCAAAGCGCGTCCGCATACCTAGTTGGGTTCAGTGTCTCTCCTTCCTGTGGTTAGACAATATTATGTTAATAATAAATAAATAAATAAATAAATAAATAAACTCTTCAATGAATTCAGCAATGCATCAATCATTTATAACTGTAAATGATATGACATCCCATTCTTTCTGTCAGTCAAAAGAGTGGAATATTAATTGTTAATTCTTTTGTTTAATTCATTTCATTTGTACGTCTGATTACACCTAAAGTTGAAATAAAAATATGATCATGCATATTATACATTTTGAATTGTGGTTTTATAACATCAGAGAAATGGTTTAAAGTGATTTTTGACCACTAGTACAATGTGCAAGAAATGGTTCTATATTTGTTTTTGACGCGGTTATCAATTGGTGCATTTAAAATTTCCACCTAATGTTGTTGCTGATAAATATTAAAATATACCAACCAACGTATTATAATTGTTCTCATCCACCGAAATTTTTTGCTATGTTTTGTTATTATAAATATATATCTCAAATATGTAAACTTTTGTTTGTTTAGGAAAAGTTGGTCTGAAATAATGTTTTACTAGAAATTTGAATTTAATAAACAAAATGCAATTTCATGTAACACAAATTTGTTACTGCTAAACATTATTAACGACAGAAATTGCATCTGAGATGAATAAAACATTATTAACTTTACGAACTAAACTTTATAATATCAGACCTCTCTGAATTAAATATGAGCCGAGCCTACAACACACAAAGTTGGATTGTTCGTCCCTGCTGCGCAGCAAAAGATTGGCTTCCCCAACCCAGTTGCGCGGTTTTTCTTCTTCGTCTCGACCTCAGCCTCTTCAATGCTTGATGTCTTCGGCTTCGCTCTCTGTCTTATTCCTCAAGAAGGTGAGCCACTGATGTTTCTCTTATACTTTTAATTCTACTGTGTTGCTATTCAGCTCTTGTTGTTTTATAGTTAGAAGGATATACTTTTGTTTTATATACCTATTTATTCTTCCTTTATCACTTTTGAAATTCCTGATTTTGTTTCCATCTCTACAGACTTTGGTTGCTTATTCAATTTCCTTTTGGTTTTGATAATGGAGTTGGTTATATATGTAATCACATGCATGCACATAAGGTATTTCAAAATACTTCTAAGTGAACTATTTGCTCATATGTCATGACAAACTTCATTGCTGCTTTATCAATATTATTAATGTGGTGTTAAGAATTTGTTTCATCAGTACTCATTATGGTGTCTTGAATATCTTCTATGAATTGGTGATTACTGATGAAAAATTACAAAACAAAGAAGACCTAGTTCATACTACATGCTGCTATTCATTAAAAACCTACTTATTTTTTATCACAAATTATTTATAAAGTACTATTTACTAATTTTTCAAAAGAAAGGAGATGAGCGGTGGTGCATTTATGTACTTCATGAAATAATATATTGATTTATCAAAAGAAAACAGATGAACATTCATGAGCGGTTTCGCCATCACATGTTTTCATTTGTGCATTGCTTTCACGATATATACTCAACTCAACCAACTTATTGAAGTCCTTTTGACCTTGATCAAATGGCACTAGCATCTCTTTTGAAATAATTGTTTCGGTCCTAAATTTTCATGCCCATCATTGTTGCTAAATGCTAATATGATTGCTACAAATTACTCTGCATCAATTCTGACAAGTAGATAGCTTTTATTGTAAAATCAATTTCAAAGGAATTTCAGAAGCGCTATCTCATTTCCATACTTCCCAATAACCAGCACACTTTAGCACAGCGTACAGATGCTTTATTTTCATCTGAGAGGAACAGAATTAAAGTGTCTCTTACAGAATCAACAATCAATTAAAAAAAACTCTGAATTTCAAGAACTCGTTGCAGAATCAGCAGTCACAATAATGGCACCAGGCTGGCATTCCCACTCAGTCCATGACCCGTCGTACACTGGGACCTCTTTCTTTCCAAGCATATACAATCCCTACAGTGCATACGAAATGAAATATTCAGGTATTCAGCACTGAAAAAAGTGTGGAATTTACATTTTGCCTTTACAACTCTATATTTTCTTGGGTGCTTTATAAAACTAAGAGAAATAAATTACAAATGTGCAGAAATTTAATCTCAGGAATATAACAAATAGTTAGCTGACAACAATTTAGAATAGCACTAATGGGGTCAGACATTTTGGGATCCATTATTTTGTCCATATAAATCATTTATTGCTTGGTACCACTATGGCATGTTGCTTGCTGAAGTTGCAAAACAGATACACCATTAGTTAAAAGTTCTCTTCAATCGACACTATATTCCAATTGTGCAAATGCGAAAGAAACTTCCTCAATAGTACATTGAAGGAATTTTCTGGAAAGTTGCAGAATATAATGTACTCAGCACTTACCAAAGCTACTATACATCCAGTGACACCACTTGCACATGAAACGACAATTGGTTTTTCAAGAGAAATCCCTAAAATTAAAAGAATTAGTTCATAATAAAAGTTGTTTTCATCGTGAAAACTAGATCTATTTTCAAACAATATTGTTGATGTCTGTGCAGCAAAATTCCAGTACGGACAATAAAATATGTCGGGGTAAGCTCAGGTGTCAATTGTTTTGTAATTGGACTATTTAAACAGTACAATAGATGCTACCAGTATAGTATCAATCAAAACCAGTAATAAGTTTCAGGTCAAAGATACAAACTTGTATCTACTCTAATAAATAAACAAAATGTCACCTTCGTTCTCAAACTTTTTCTGAATTTCATTCGGAGGCAAAAACAGTTGGTTACTGTCCAGCATCTGAAGAAAAATACCAGGTTTGAATATAGTTTGAGCTTGAATCTCAGTATCTAGATGTAAATTTAATTGTAAATTGGTATTTGAACTGACATATGAGAAAGGAACACTTTTGCTTCCTGGTATATGTCCACTTCTGACACCTTTGCGTGGTTCTGGTGATGTACCATCAAACCTGAGAAGATTCAGAATATAGTGACTATTATACAATCTTTGTATAGACAAAATAATTTAGCGCCCTTAACATTTCTATTCCATTTTATCCTGTACATTATTTTTTGGGTTGTAAATGTGATTAATGGATGTTGTATGCACTGATTTAGGCTCAGTAGGGCCTTCATATCTGATTCAGCCCAATATTGGCAAAATAATTTCCCATGGTGTATTGATAATCTATATGAAAGTTTGGTTATTTGCAATACCATAACAGCACATTTCTGGCAGGTTAGATCTTAAAAAGAAGGACAATCAGAGGAAAAAGTACCGTCCTCTCACTCGTCCATCGATGTGCTGGTGAGTTCTATCATCAATGTTCTGCTTTATCTGTTCCATGTAACCACAAAGTAAATTTCTGGCTGGACCTTTTCCATAAATAATTATGTCTTTCTGTTATTGGTCATCAAAACATATTATGTACCTCAAACACTATTGAACATTAAATATCTTACCATGATTGTTAAGATTGAAAAGGTTTTTGATTTGATTAGAGAATCTATAAAATTATCTTACCAATGATGATAAGATTTGAAAAGGAATTAAATTTATGGAATAATGGAGAACTAAAGCAGCAAGATAAATAAATCATGTTACCTTATCAAGTGTCCAAATTAGATGAGGTCGAAGCTCCACCTTAAATGTTGTGGGGCTTGCCTACAAGGAGGGAGGGAGCATGAGAGGGAGAGAGTGTGTCAGAGATATCATTAAGAAAGCAGGGTAATATTTTGTGCAGACAACAAAAGGAGAGATTTAAACTACAAAGCTTTTTATACTGTGCATTTATAACCTCTCCGTCAGTAATCTATGAGCTTGTTTTAATAATCAATCTGGCTTTTGCCATCCGCCGGTTTTAAATTGTTGCATAATAGAATCTTCAAGAAAACTTGTTTTTTTAATATACTCTCGTTAGATCCTATACTATAGTGCTGCTAAGACAGCTTACAAGATTTTCTTTGTAATGCAGTTCAACTACTCGTATAGCCAAATTTGACTTCAAAACATCATCAGAAGAGGCATCACTACTTTGGACCTCAAATCCAGAATCTTTCCACTTCGGGAAACCTCCATCCAATACCCAAATATTGTCATGGCCAAAAACCCGAAATGTCCTGAAACAATATCAAAACTACTTATAAATTGAATTCCAATGAAGTAATGCAAACTTATAATAAGTGCTTCAGTTTTTTATTAGATATACCCGTTCTATCTAAATTGTAGAATTAGGATTCTCTATATGACTTCAATTATTAAGAGTAATTGTACCATCCTCAATACTGTTAAGAAAATGGTTCCAAGGGTGGCGAAGCTATACTTGAAAGTAGTAAAGTGTGACTTGGTTATAAACAAATTAAAGTCTAGGAGCTAAAATATTATATTTCCTTTAATAATCAGATAATATTTTAGAACAAAGTTGTCAACTTACCACCAAACTCTAGGGGCACTATACATTCCCTTGCCATCATACACTATTATCTTATCGTTGTTTGTTATACCAAGAGTTGTCACAGCTGATGCAAAAGCTGCTTCTGATAGAAGCATGTGCGTCAACTGCATTCAATAATGCAACAAAGAATGTAAAAGCAAGCAATTGAAGAACATAATTCACAAGTGATACAATAGCGGGACTTGTTTCAATAATACTTATTTTGTTGAGGAACCATACGTCATGGTGAGAATTTGTGTTAATTTGAGTAGGAGATTTTGGTTCCATCAACTGCTAGACATGCACTCTAAGGACCTGCCCACCAAACTGTTGGAATGATATTTATGAAATTACATTTCAGAAAGCTAGTCTTACATTAGTATTAAGGTCGGAGAGACGATCAATGTCAAAGAATAATGCACCAGGTATGTGTTCCTCCTGACATTAATGTTAATAACAAAGTAAAAGCTATGAGTTATGTTAATACAGAAAAGGAAATCAATTGTTTCACTATCCAATAGAACCTAAATATGGAATTGTTGTGATCTTTTGTGCACCTCCAAATACCTTATATAAATATTTTCTTCTTTTAGGAGTATTCATAATTCCCTATTTCAGTATTGTATTTCTGAGCAAAAGATGGAAAAGCAAAGGGCTCGTTTGGGTGTGACTTTAAAGAAACCTTGAGCAGAGGCATATATGTGATGATTATTGTTTTACAATGATGACGTGACTTTCTCATTTCTAGGGTTATCAGACATTGTGAGGTTCTTGAAAAGGTGAAAGTTTGCCAAAACAAAATAAAATTAAGGTATAAATAAAACAATAGTAGAAAAAGTTACTGACCTTGTATAATTGAAATGCGTCTTTATTTTCAAATGGCATATACCAAGAAGCATCCAATACCTAATTTAACAACTCAGTAATAAACAACAAAAAGAACGAAATATAAAAACTGAAGTCACTGATATCACAATCTTTATTATAAATTTATAACACATTAGTTGCTCATATTAACAAGGGTCTGAAGCAGTAATTATGATGAGAGATTTAATAAGTTCACAGGAGTCGCTAAACATTGTTTCAACAAATACGAAAGAAGTGTTATTATTTACCTCTATTATTTCAGAAAAAAAAATGCGGGAGTCATGGTAATATTTGAAGTAAATTTTATTAAGGAATGCTTCTTACATTTCATTACAGCACATTAAGAAGTGAATGGTTACCAAAAAGAATCATAAACTTACCTTCACTTCAGGATTTTGCAAATTCTGAACCAACCAGTTAACCGAAACAACTGCATCATCTTGTTCCATCAGCTAAGATCAGCCAAGTACAATTTCTTAAACTCAAGCTGCAGTTTTGGAAAATCTATCATGAAAGACTAAAACCTCATTTTGGTACTGGATTCAGGTAAAATTTGTACATGTACAGGCCAGCATTTACTATTCAGCTTATCGTCTGTAACCAATTGGCATGATAAGATTAAAGGTGTCCAATTCAATACTGGAGGCTGATTGAAGCACAAATGATGTACACATATGATGCTTTTCCAAGTTAAGCTTAATCGAGGTTTGGTTGTACAATGAGAGTTAAGTATGGCTATATTTGACAAACTTAATTTTTGCATTAATGAACAGGGCTCGAAAGCCGAATAATAATAGTTGTTCCCTCTAGCTCTGTGTGGGGATAGGTATATTCATGAGTGCACCATTTGATTGTGTACTCGTGGTTTGAACTACTGAATCAATGAGTTACATCATTTTTCTTCTTAAATTATTTGGAGAGAGAAACATAATAAATTATTAGAAGAGAGTGTAGTTCATGTTGAATTAAACTCATTTCTTATTTGACAATTTGCAAAACAAATAAGTACTATCCCTGCACATGAGTTTTGATGAAGATATAGATTAAAACAGGTACATATTAATGTCATACGTGCTCAAACAATGCTCAAACATGCTCTAGACAAGTTAAGACATACTCAAGACATCAAGGGATCACTTTACAGTGTTTCACAGAGCACAACTTTACCATAACACTTCAGAACCCGTCACAACGGGTCAGCAACCCGCCATAACGGGTGCCCAACCCGTCACAACGAGTCAGGAGGAGAGAGACAGTCTAGAAGATGGAATTGGCCGAGCACAGCGTTACTGTAACGCTTGCCCAAGGCGTTACGACGTCTTCCAACTCGTTATAACGGGTTCTTGCTGAAGTTGGCCAACAGGACAGTTGCACAAGAGAAGAAGGGCATTTATGGAAAGGTGCTAACTCGTTATAACGGGTTCCACAACGCGTCATGGAGATCCTGTAACGCTACAGGCTATTTTGGAGGTTTCAAGATCCCAAGAAATGTCCAGCTTATATAACTGCTGCAGAGATGAACTAGCAGAGTATCAAACACCCCCATAAACTTCCAAGCATCAAATTGAGCATAGCAAAGAGCCTAATTCAATTTCCTCCAGCTACCTAACCTAGAGCATTATGATAGCATCTATTATCTTATTGTCAATCCGAAAACAAACCCTTAGCTAGATTTTAGCCTTTGGTGCACCACATTTGTGTTGTCAAGTGGTGCATCTTTGTCCTTGATTGTGTTGTCAATCGAACATTTAACCATGTAGTGTAGTGTTACCCATACAGTGGTTTAGGAGACGAAGATTGATTTGCTTGTTTAGAAGAAATCAAAGATCGACTCCTCACTTTGTAAAGAACACTCGTTTTATAGTGAAATCGGCCCGCAAGGAAGATTTGGTTCCGGAAGACCCGTTGACGTAGGCCTAGTTGATTGATAGGCCGAACCATGTTACATAGCGTGTTCTCTTTGTTCTCGATTGTTCTCTCTCTTTATTACTTTGTTTTTTGCTGATTTGTGATTTGCTCTATTGCTTCTAGAACTTGCTTGCTTTTAATTCTTGACTAGGTGATTAAGGTCTAAAAGCTTGAACTTGATATTGTTGATTGAAAACGCTTTCGCCTAGTAATTTGACATTAGTCTTGCGATTTAAGCCACAACCCTAATTCTAACAGTTCATTGATCCAGCGGTTTAAACCATGAGTGCACAATCAAATGATGCACTCACGGGTGTACCCAACTCTAACCCTCTAGATCTATTACCAACTTACTTCAGATACCAACCAATCTGTCAAAGCTTCATACAACTTAGCTTTAGTTCGATACTGAATGATATTGTAAGTGCAGTAAGCATTAAAATCCTTGATTGCAAGTGATAAAATCAATTCAGGTAGAGGTGGCGAGTTGGGTGGCTCGGTCAGGTTTGGGTCGGGTTATCTTGACTTTCAACAATATACAAGTGGCGGGTCGTGTAAGGTGATATCGGGTCGAATTTCGGGTCGAGCAACATCGGTGTTTTTCAAGTGGTGGGTCGGGTCGGATGAGATCAAGTCGGGTGTCGGGTCAAACAACGTCGGCATTTTTCGGGTGTTGGATTGTGCCGAACAAGATCAGGTCGGGTAGCATCGGCATTTTTCGGGTGTCAGGTCGAGTTGGACAAGATCGGGTTGGATCTCAGGTGGATCAGATCATGACATGAGGTCAGGATTCGAGTCAAATCAGATATTCTCGACGTTGATTTTTGTTAAAGATGATAGTTAGTTCGAGCGAGTCCAATCAGCTTGACATAGGAAAATTGCCAGGTCATAAGATCAACTTAAAAACAAATAAACGATCAAAATATTAACAAATGTTTATGATTCAAGTCAGGTAGGTTAGGTTATGGGTTCTCAGACGTCGCTTTTGATTGTGTTACAGGTCGTCTCAGGTCGAGTCAAGTCGGGTTTCAAGTCCTCAGATGTTACTTCGAATCGGGTCACGAGTTGTCTCCGGTCGGGTCAGGTTTCGGGTCTTTGGATGTCGCTTCGGATCGGTTGCGGGTTATCTCATGTCAGATCGAATTTCAGGTCTATAGTTATCGCTTCGGATTGGGTTACGAGTCAAAGAGGTCGGGTTGGGTCGATTTTTGAGTCTTCAAATGTCGCTTCAGATCGGATTGCAGGTCGGGTCGGGTCTCGAGTTCATAGGTATCATTTTTAATCGGGTTACGGGTCGTCTCAGGTCGGGTCGAGCTTCGAGTCAACAGGTGTCGCGTCAGATTGGGTTACGAGTCAAGTTCGGGTTAGTTTGACTTCCTAAAAAAATTCAGGTTAGGTCGGGTTTATCTCGAGTCAAGTCGGTCGAGTTTTCCGGGTAAGGTTGGGTTCTGCCAGCTCTAATTTCAGGTCCAGATTCCCTGACATTGTTAACGGTGACTGACAATATCACCACCAGTTCTGGTAATTCGTAAGTTGTGACTTTGACAAGTAGATTAAGGAGTACAGTACATAGCATTATAGCAACGATTTTGTTTCCAAGATCAATTTAACAGGACATTTGAATTTGTAAACTACTTTCAGGAACTAATCTCACCAAAATCATTAATGAAATTAATCCTTTATCTAAGATAATACTCTTAAATTTTCTCAACAGTAGCTGATTAACGGAGATAAAAATGATAAATGGGAAGAAGAAAGATTAGAACTTGCCTTGAGATGTTGGAGAGAGGTCAGCTGAAGCGCTCTAGGTGTCTAGGTGTAGTTTAATCCGGGGGAAAGAGAAGGATATATATATATATATATATATATATATATTCGTGGCGTTAATTGACAAGTTTTTTTTTTTTGAAAATTAATTGACAAGTTCAAAGGACAGTCGATATTGAATAATAAAAACCTGAATCTTGTAAGATCTTCTGTGGCAGATGAGACAGAACTTTTACCCGTTCTCTTATCTATGGAGGCTATGTTTATGAATGAATAGAATTAATTGAATGATAAAAAAGAGAGAGAGAAAGAGATGTTTATAAGATGGTTTTCGCAAGGTGATGGAGAAAAAAAGGGAAACTCTCCCTTTCTAGAGATTATAAAGTGCTTCTCCTTCGTCTCTCTAACTCCGTCGTCTCTTACAAGTTACAAGTAACCACAGAAACCTTAGCAGGCTTTTCGTACACTGAATAAGACCATTAATCGTGACGTCAGGACTTATGAGAAAAAAACAAGCGTGATCTAGAATGGGTTACAAACTTGTGGACTTTTGTGTTGTCTGATTTTTTTTTTGCTTGACAGTGTTTCGAGTTGTATTCTAACTTCATGCATTATATGCATGAATATATTTGAGGAAGGTTATAATGTATTTACTTTTTGATTTTTTATTATGTCTTTAAATTTATACAATTCATCAAAAATAATGAATGGTCTAAATTTAGATTCATAAAAAATATGTATGATGAATACTATTGATTCTGTTGACACAATTGAAACACAAAAGTAATGACATTATAACTCTCATATTTAAGACGTAATTTGGGCATAATAATAGTAACTATATTGTTCTGACAATTCTTTTACGAGTTCGTAAAGGTAAATCTCTCGACTGATAGGTGCGCATTTTGTATATTAATTGTACTAGATATATCTAAAAATATTTATTTAATGAGGAATCACTTGACGAAGTATATTTTGACAATTGAATTTAAATAAATGCATAAAAAATGTTAAAAATAAAAAAACGTTTGTGAGCACACTTTGAGCTTATAGATTAATTGTGTTTCCAATTTCATGGAATTTGAGTATCATTTCATCCTTTATCAAAAGCTATTATGTTTTGTGTAATTTTTTAACATTTGATATTTAATGGTCCATAATGGAGTATGAAATGACACTCAAATCACATCAAATTGAAAACACAACTAATCTATAAGTTTAAGAACGTGCTCATAAATATTTTTTTATTTTTAAAACTTTCAATGTGTTGTAATGAATTTATTTAAAATATAATTGTCAAAATTGTATGAATTTGTTGTAATTGTATTAGTTGTAGACAGTGTTACTCGAATACGGTAATTAATTGGTTGAATTCGTATCCGATACGTTTGGATACGAAATTTGTATAGGATACGTGGCAGTACGAATCCCAGCAGAATTTCACTATTTTGCCAAAAATTTCTTCCAATGCGACATAGCAGTCAAATTTATGAATAGTGGGTTCCGTTATATTATATCTAATCTCTTTATTTTCGCACGATCAGTAAACATGGAGATCTTTGTTGACAACATTGATATTATTTTATTTGATTATTATATACTTATAATTATTAATTGGAAAAGGCAAACTAGTTGTTCTAGAAGTCATTGTGTATGTTACATGTAGCATGAGCTGTAAACAACAAAAATATGTCAAGCATTAAATATATAATATGTCAAAATGTGGTACATCTCTTCATCTCTTCAGCATTGAATTAGATCGGATGAATTCAAACATTAAATAGGTTAAAATATGATAAATATGTTAACACATGTAGTAGCATGTTATTTAATAACATTAAAACATTGAATTAGGTCGGTTTTTTTCAGTGGGAATGAGTTTTCAAATGTCTAACTTATTCATTTCCAGAGAAAATCGCCGTGGACAAAAGAAAACTCACTCTGATCGATTTTTATTTTCTCATGATGGGAATAAAGTTTGACTCAAACACGGATACACACTCACCAATGATTATTTGCTTTATGAAATATATACTGATATACTCTGTTAACTATATTTTGTTGTGATAAAACTATATAATTAAACTACATATATTATTCTGCATGAAAAGCTGCATATGCAGCCACATACCGCATATGTACTATGTCGTGGTCGTCCCTATGCATGGACAAAACCACATTTAATATGTAATGATCACTGTAAGAAAACTGGTTCTTGGTTTGTCTATAATTTTCTCCTCACAAGTCCTTTGAAGAAACCGAAGCTGCAATGCTCAAAAGATACAAAAGGAGATATAAGCATAGTAGTACTCGTCTAAGAAAATATCAACAAAGGCCATAAAATAAGGAAATAAGAACCAAGTACCTTTTTCCATCAGGATGCAATTCATAAGAATTACTTTGCTTGTCAGTGGCCAATAAATAGCTGGATGATGTTAATCCCTGCAATGATTAATTGTAACAAACAATTAGCGAAATAAAATTTTTGCCTCAAAAATAGTAGTGAAATAAAAAGAGCTTATCTTGTCAATTAATTAATTCTTAATTGCATAACAAGGGGTATGCTGAGGCTACAATAGGTAAAATTGAGGGTTTAATTAACTAACATTTGCAAATTATTGTGTAATTGAGCACGCTGCAATGCAAGGTACAGAATCAATTAATCACCTGTAATTGGATGTCAATATTATAGTAAAACAAACAAAATACATAACCAATCAGATCCTTATTTACAATTTGCAGGCACAAACCAAATATTACCAGAAATAGTGTTAACTACACATATCAGATTGGCACAGATTTTAGCAGTAGCATTTTGTTACAGAAAAAAATACCAAATTTATTTGGGAAAATATATAAAAGTTTAAATAGTTCGCATTAGTAAAAAAATAAGAAAGAGAGGGAGAAGAGAGACATTTTGCCTTCCTTCACGAAAATTTCGAAGAGGCCTTCAAATTTATTGAATAAGGAGGCCAGTATCTGTTCTCTTCTTAGCTTTGCTTGAATTGGGTTTCATTTTCTCAAGAAACAAATTTAAACATGTTGTAGGTTTCTGATTATCCACATTTAGCCCAACACCTATTAAATGCAACAGAAGTTCATTTATAATACAACACCATAAAACCATATCAATACACCGAAGGTTTTTGAACCTGTCTATCCGTGCCTTGAAAAGACACCCTAATATATGCAGTCAACACAAAATCACAAGTCTCCATCTAAAGTTCTGATGGTATATGGCTACATCTGCATGTAGTCACTTTTCCAGTGAGTGACAGCCATACAAACTCCGCCTATGTTTTACATAGCCGGTCCCAAGCCCCGAAAGGAGGAGGGTTGGAATAGGCTTGGCGGGCCAGCATAAAAATTCAGCCGATCTTATGGAAATGAAATTCAATATGGACTTCATTTCTAGTCTACCCCAACTTGTTTGGGACAAAAGGCTTTGTTGTTGTTGTTGTGGAGTCACAGATTGGCCTGCCACGCTGACAAGCCACATGTTATCAGGATTCAGAGCTGGTATTAAACGGGCAGGTTTAGGCTGCTTTCGTCAACAAGGGACAGAAAGGTATTATTCCAACAGAAAATCCACATTATTTTATTTTTCAATTAATTCAAGTTTTGACCAGGATATTCAATTTGTGTACATACCAGCAGAAACATTGAAAAACTTGGACTGATATAGAGGTACAGAGGATGCCTCCTACTTTAAGCCCTTCTAAATACAGATCATTTTGGCCATTTTATTCTAAGTTCTAACATCTAGTTGTGGTAAACCCTGAAAGAGGAAAAAAATGATCAAGAGGAGAAATATTAAAAGTTTCAGATTTCCTAATAATTAGAGTAGTATAAAAGAAAAAAGTTAGAACTTTATAAGTACGAAAAAGGGAAAAAAATATTGGGTTAAAGGGAAAGTAAGCCAAAATTTCTTGCAGACTTGTGTTTCTAATTAAAAAGCATGTAACAAAATTAAAATTAACAGCGCAAAATACCATGCAAACCTCAGAAGTTCTAAAAAATGTAATATACTGTAAAAAGAAATAATTAGCACAAAAAGATGAAATAAGCCCAGGCAAAAAAGCAAAAGATATGTGATATACAGTTTTATTTGTTCAATCAACTAGACAAATAATCCATCAAGTTCTCTCTGTTAATCAATACAAGAAAAGGAGGATACTTATGTCACTATTATAATATGGCAGATATACCTTTTCAAATTTACCAGTAATCATTGTGTACTTATATACTATACAAAAACAATCAAGGATTGTGGTGCTATTCTGAATTTAACTTGCATACATTTTCTCGGCAGAATTCTTTTATTGCCTCAGTAACTGCAAGAGAGATGACATATTGCAACAGAGGAAGCTTCTTTCCATCTTCCATTTGTAGCGTAAAAGAGAAGAGAAGGCAACCCAAAGGCGACTCCCAAATATTTATTTACCGACCTATAAAAAGAAAAAATTTCAGGTTTGAAGGTCAAATAATCCATTCATTAATATTTCTTTTGCTAGCAAAAACACCTGGTAATTCATATTTTGTTGGACATAACCAATCATTTCTGTAGAACATTTGCTTTTAGATACATTATTCTTCAAAATCCACTGAATATTAAGTTTATACTCATTAACAAACATTCTGTAGTATTTAGAAAAATCAAACTAACATATTTACGTTGACTTCAATATGAAGTATCCATGGGTCATCTTTGTCTCTATTATCAACAACAACAAAAAAAGAAAAGAAAAAAGGTGGTGACTTTCTGATCACCCAATAGCGTTATATTTATTTGTTCTTCTTTGCTTTGAAACACCCAAATACATTTGTATCACAAAAATTACTGAACCTTGGCTTATTTTCAAACGTGACAATGAAGTTTTATCCAGATATCATTCATTTGAGAAATTATTGTAATTAAAAGAATACATATGGGTTAAACCAAACCCCTTCCTTTGAACTGGACATCCGTAATGCAGACAGTACCACAGGGCAGCTCATGAAAATTCCTACCAAAATAAACAAATTATAATTACACAAAAACCATAGACAAATTGCATAGAAAATAGGAGATAACATATCTTAACCTACAATTAGTACAAGCCTATTGAAATTCAGACAAGTGTTTGTAAATTATAACTGATCGTATTTTAAATTTGGTTAGAGGTTGGTATCCGGTCATTTTGTTGTTGCCAGATATATATAAATCAGAACAAATTTAATGTATTACAATTACAATAATATTCCAACCTTTGCCCATTCTCTCTCCACCTCAGTTCTTCCTTCCCTGACTTCTCCATGTTTATCCATGAACGCTTTTGTTCACCAAAGAATTTAAATTGTATAAATGAACCTTTTCAAATACTGTCAAAGTAAATCCTACAGCTGATTGGTTCAAATTCTAACAAAATTTCCGAATTAAACAGTACCAAAAGCAACGAAATTTGAGCAAGACCATGGACATTAGAAAAGAGAAAAATTCAAGAAAAGATGCCATGTTTCTCACTTGGAAACAAGATCATGGGTAGAAGAAAGCCTCGGGGACCAGAGAAGCAACCTCCCGAACCTATTCGCCACAAGGGAACCCATATAAGACCCCACTCCAAAAGTCAACTGATCAGTGGGATCCACCTCATAGTCCAGCAGCACTTTCACTTCCTTCTCCTCTTCTGACAGCTTCAGAGCATCACTGGTCTCGAATTTGAGCTTGAGAGATTGTGCGAGTTTCAGCTCCTCTTGAGATTTGGCGGAGAGGACGAGGAGTGTGGAACCCATGGATTTGACGTGACTGTGACGCCGGCGGAGGCGAACGGTGAATGGCATGCGAGTCTTGCAGGTAACAGTATGACATCATACAAGTTTATCTCCTTTTCTGTTATAGTGATATTATACGCCATTAAAGGAGGCACGCCGCACGCCTAAGTCCTAACCATCAGATTTCAATCACACGCTGCGGATCGTTCATGTGAAACTTTTTGGATTATTTTTATGTACCATTTAAAAACATTTTTATATATTATTTACCTTTATAAAAATTAAATTATCTTATTTACCTTCTAATACATTTTTCTTATTTGGCCTCAAGTAATTTGAGCTAAAGCCGAACAATAAAAAAAATTGTTGTTTTTTCAAATAATTCTGTTTTTTTCAGTCTAATAATTCGGTCCAGCATTAAAAATGATCTTTGAACTTGTGTGGAAAAGACTTTTAATTTACATTATAAATCTAATGTCGTAACTCGCAAGTTGTCTGAGTGAACTCGTTACTGTGACGGATCTCGAACTCATTTTTTATCTCAAGAAAAAAAACATTTGATACACAACTGATTGTCAAATTCAAGACTATGCTATGTTTATTTGGTTGAGATTAAATTGAGGCTCACTGACAACGAAGCTGACACCATGAAATTTGTTTTTTTTTACCAAATTAAGTAAACACGTGTCACACATTTTGATTGAATCTCACGGTAATTTGCATAATGCATGGATTAACACAAGAGAGAAATGTGAACTGTGAAGTAACGATGGAAGATAATATAAACTCAGCTTACTTAATACGGCCAATTAACCAAGCCTCAATCATTTCACGGTGAGCCTGCTAGCCATTCTTAGTGAACCATAAGGGGTACAAACCCTTTAAGTTGATATGATGATTGGAATGAATTTGAATTTGAACCCATTTTTATCCGAGCCTCAATCACTTTAGTAAGTGGCATATTCAAGAATTCACGTTAGATGAATTCATAAATTTCAAATCGAAAAAATACTAATTCGATTGAATTTATTTGATCCTCGATTAGATGCATTGTCCAATTCTGTCATGACTCAATCTAAAACTAAACAAAAATATAAAATCAATCATAAAACAAACACAAATTGTGCTTCGACTAAATTTTCTTAGAGAATACAAATGTGATTTCAGACTTTGACCAATCAGCAATTTTTTCAACATATTCTGAAATCTGACTTGTTCTACACTTCTTACTTGGAGTAGCTTGCGGGAAATTAACATGTTCATTTTAAGGACAAAAGTCTGATAGGCAAATTTAGCCAGGACCATTTGTACCTCAATTAAGTAGATTGGTCATCTTCCAAATTGCCAACTGTTGGGCTAGGTACCTACGTCTACCTATGGTCTGCATTCACCAGCAAGATCTCTCTCTCACACACAAGCACACGCACACACATGCTCGTAAGATGCACAGAAACACAGGACACACATACAACTCCTAAATCGTAAAATTGCACCTCAAATACCATGATGACTTTGTTAGGTTCCAAAATTATGTGATTTGGGCTCAAGAGATGGTTTCTGTGCGGAAAAAACCAAGGCACGTAGTGTTGTACAAAGGGATTTGTCTGATTTAGCTTTCTCAGAATATTCAATCAAATTATCAAGTATCAAACAGTAGAAAGAACTCAGAGAAGAAGAGAAGAGATTACCAGACGGAAAGAGCAGCGAGCAGTTTGGAGAGGCGAGAACTGTGCGTCTGTGCCGCTGTGCGCGAACAGTGGAGAGTAGGAGAGTCGCGTCGACTCGCGAGACGGCGAGAGATGAGGCGAGATGTCGCTAGGGACTTAAGCCGTGGACTAGAGAGCAGCATCGCGTCGGAAACTTGCAGTGTCGCATCAAGCGTCGTGGACTGAAGCCGCATCGGAGGTGATGTCGCTAGTCGCTAGGGTTCAAAGTCGAAATGTCGGAGGTGATGTCGCTAGTCGCTAGAGAAAGGAATTTTTCAGAGGGGTCATTTGGTATTTTTAGATGGTTCCTATACTTTTTATTATTTACAAATCAGTTTTACTGTAAGTAATCTCAACATTTTAGGTGGGTCCATAGACCCACCAAAAATACCGTAGCTCCGCACCTGACTTCAGTTTGAGCCTGCCAATCCATGCTGATTGGAAGCAGTTTGGCCAAGACTAGGATGTCAGTTAAACAAAACTTGGATTTGGCAAAAGAGGCACCAAGTTTATCTCTACTGTATGGACAACAACAGAGGAGTTCACTTCTGAGGTAGAGATTCTTCTAAGATTGAGAGAGACCGTCAAAAGAAGAATCCATTATTGCAACTATAGGTCATGTTTGATTGTGGATTAATTCTCTTACTTCACATTTAATCCATCAATTGTGAAGTAAAATTAATGAAATAAGTTGGAATAAGATTTAAATTAATTCGCAATAAATTACTCCACCTCTTTAAGTGAATAAGCTTAATCCACCAAACATGATTAACTTACTTTATCTTAACTTGAAGTAAGTAATTTAATCCGAATTAAAGTTACTCCACAATCAAACATGACCATAAGAATTAAGGAGCATATATTTGCTGCATATTAGTTCAGAATTATTGCAACTAGAGATTTAGAATTTGTAATTCCCCTTCTGAGCTCAAATCCCAGTAGTTAACTAAGAGGTAACAAAAAATAATGTTACATAACTTTACACTGTTAGGAATTTATACAAGTGTGCTATCTATTCAAACATCAAGATTTCTGTGGTCAAGTGACGACTGATAGTTCTAAAAATTCAGTGATATGTATGTTCAATTTCAGTCCAGGTGATAATTTAATCCAAATGCGATAGGTAAAGAAACAAATATAAGCACTTTAGAAAAATGAATTTGACTATTCAACTGTTGTTCCCGTACTACAGTTGGATGACATCTACATTGTCATAGAAGGGGGCAAGACAGAAAATTCAAAGATGAGTTATAAAAGACAGCGTACTTCATGAAACTAACTAAACAAAAATTTATGAGGAAAAAAGAAAAGGACTCAAAATCATACAAGAAGATCACTGTATTTTTCTGGCTTCACTAACATCAGCTTCAACCGGATATTTAAAAACTGGATAATACTTGTGGTGCCTTATTATCATCACTAAGACTATCGTGTTTGAGGCTAGGAAGAGAAGGCTCGCCATCCATAGTGGTAAAAAGACATTTTTTCCCTTGAACTCAAGAAGGTAAGCCCACATCAGCCAATGCAATTGAGATCCCATCCATGCCAATATACATATTAGACCTTGCCATTTAAGCTTCAGGCAGGTCCAAGGAAGGATCAATGGTAATAGGCAGAAGAACCAAACAAAGTACTGTGCTGTCATAACCTGACATTATTACAAAAGGAACATTAATAATAAAACAAATTAAAAGGAATAGAATGAAATGAAGGTGAAATAAACTGAGAAAAAAATTCAGCCTATACTCTTACATGGCTTTTTTATTACACGAATATTATGCGAAATTTAGGGACTAGCGTAAATGCAAACAACAAAATTTAGGGATTATGGCTTCAAAACAGAATACAATTTGTTTATTTCAAGGATTCAAATAAAATTAGAACCCCAGAGGTCTCTAAACTGGAGTAAATGGCAGCACATTTATCAAGTAAAAAGTTGTTGCGCTTTTGGTTGTATCCTATTTTACGATAGCAGTACAGATAATTACTTTTGAAGGTTATAATACAATTTGCAACTTCCGTCACTGTATCTTTCAGAGAACAGTTACAACTTGCAATCTTTTTCGTAGGAAAAATAGAAGAATAAAATAATTCCTAGTTAAAACATTCTTGCATACCTTATTAAAGGCAACAAAAGCGACTGTCTGCACAAAAAGACAAAACGGAAGATCCCATGCGAACCGCAAGATGAGTGCCAGCTGTACCATTAACTGCGGCAAGAATGAAACCACCTTTTCCCCAATGGAGAACCCCTTTTGGTGGTTGAGATAAATGTGATAAAAATAAATTGAGAAATTATGCCTGGGGTCAGTTCTTGTCAAATGATACAACAATGCCTCGTTCAAGAACTCCCAGCCATATAAATAGTAACAAATCAAGGTCAAGAACACAAAAGTGAGTCCTGAGATTAATCCAAAGAGTATAGTCTGTGTTGTAAAAAGGCCGATGAAGTGAGAGGTCAGACTCGTTCTTTTTGGTAGCACTGTCATGGGATTTGGTTTTAGACTCCATTGAGTTAGTGCAGGTTTCCCATTAGTATTCATTTGTTGCTTGCTGAGTGCTAGAACAAAAGGAAAGGAATATATTATGGGGTAAATGCGAAAATGTACGATGAGGCCATAGAAGAATGCCGCTTGAAGCACCTTTCCTGAATGGAGGAAAAAAAATAACAACAGTATGATTTTTCAGAATAAAAAGAAAACTAAGAATACCATGTCAAGTGTAACTCTGATGAAAAAATATTTAAGTATTTCCAATATTTCCACAAAATATTCTCAAAAGGAAAAAGGAGAATAAATTAACAGATGATAGGCACAAAATCAAATAAGAGAAAGGGGAAAGATCTTTTCTAAGGCCACTCATAGTGTACGTGTATGGATACAGTTATGTTGACAAGATGGAAGCACTTTCCAAAATACTTTAGCAGCAATAATAGATAAAAGGGTGACAAATTAGATTAAACCCTAAAACCAAAGAAATTAGACAAACCATATTGTAATTCTTCTAATACTGATCCTATATAGGAACAGTAACAAAAATACTGAGAGAAGTAGGACTTACACCGTTCAAAAGAGAGATGATAATCCATAGAACAACAGCACATAATATTGGTTCACAGTTGCCCCTTGTACCGATTGTGAAAGTAAAAGGGTTAAAAAGCCATGAAATTACAGCCCGCATACGAAGATTTTCAGGCACACCACGAAGCTTTAGAATTTTGTCGATAAATATACCAACAAGCAAATCTGTCAGGAAAAGTTTAAAAGATAAAGACACATCAATTACATCTGAATATAAGATTTTAATACACAACAACAACAATGAATAAAAAAAAAAAAACAAGAAAGCCTTTATTCCCAAATAAATTGGGGGAATATAAGATTTTAATAATAGAAAATAATTATAACTTTTTGCAATAGCAAATGCTGATTGAACTTTCATCTCTAGAATCACCAACTTCAAATTCAAAACTGAATTAGCACCAAGGAAACATCATCTCAATTTACTACATCTTAAACATAACATAAAAAAAGTTTTAAATGAACTCAAGTTTCATTAGTAGTTCTTGTGTTATTCTTACTTCCATATATATAAAGATGAAATACCAAATTGTGAGTGAGATAATTTACAATTTAACTCCTCTTTTTCCTTTATGAGAGTAAGAAAACACCATCAGAAGAAAACCTTGTAATTAAATGAAAGAGTGCAATCTTGGGTGATAAGTAAACGATGCCTTAAATAACACAGTAAAAAGTCCATCTTCTGAAGTTCTGCAGACTGAAATAAAGGAAACAACACAATTTCTGTACTCTGTAATGATCACAAATGGTGAATACTATGGAAGTAATCTGCAATGATCACACAATTTATCTAAGCCTATAAGTCCTCAGTTATTAATAATAGCTTCCTACCAACGAGTACAGTTACTTTTGAACCACAATAACTACATTATTTATCTGGTCAGCTAAATCGCTAACTAGAGTTATTTTAATAGGTTCAAATTCTTTTGAATCGTCGATTGAAGCTCCTATAGCATGCCCTTCTGTTCAATTAGATAACATTTTGACTCAGAAGTGATTATATCTGAAGGATTGTGATTTTAGCCAGTGCACAGACTCCTTTTAGCCAGTTAATAGCAAAATATTAATAACTTGTATTAATTTTACAAATAGTTGGAAAATAATATTTGGTAATACTGAGTTGAGCAATCAGACCATCATTTCAACTAATTACCCGGAAATCAAAATCAATGAATAGAATTTGGGGATCTGAAAATGCCATACCAGCTGAAGAGAAGAGGAACTTGCCCCAGGACCGATGGATCCATGAATTGGGAAGAAGCAAGAAGGCGAGCAATGGAGAGTACCGGTACGTCGAGCGCTCAAACGGAGAGCGACCAGAGGCGACCATGGCGGATGCGTCGGAGAAGACGAGGTAGTCGACATCGGTGTACGCCAACTCCATGTGTGCATCTTGCCACTCTCCATAGAAGACGAGTATCAGCCGCAAGATCGCCGAGATCAGGATCAGACGGTTGAGATCTAACTTCGTCATTTGGAGCAGACGGTGTTTCGCAATTTAGAAAGTAAACCAATAACAAAGAAAAGAAAGGAAGCGGATTGACCAGTGAGCAGTAGCGGAGGTGCACTCTGGTCGATTTGTTATAATAATATGTATTATTTTAAAGTAATAAAATAATAAAATAATAATATAACTAATATGAATTATTAATTATTAATATCAAATTAATAATAAAGATAATGTAATATTATTATTATTAACAATAAAGTATATATAATATATTAAAATATTGTTAATTACAAATATAATACAATATAATCAAATAATAATAATAATTGTAATAATAATAAACAATAATATAAAATTATAATAATATGAACTTTTTTAAAATAATAAAATAATAATAATACAGTATATATATAATATATTAAAATATTATTTATTACAAATATAATACAACATAATCAATAATGATAATTATAGTAATAATAATAACAATAATATTATCTTCTTATATATTTTGTCCCTAATTCCTGAACACTCATTTTCTTCTTATATATTCTATCCCTAATTTGTTTATTCTGACACCGTCTCTGAGATGAGAATCTGGTGCCTAGCTTACTGTTATCTAAACTTCACTCTAAGGGCGTGTTTGTTTTCTCCCCACACACGGGCACAGAAATTGTATAGAAAATCACTGTGCACGCGGGAAAAAAAATTTTGTTGAACTGAATTTTATTAATCTCACGCGCACAGTAAAACATATGAACACGCCCTGACACCGTCTCTGAGATGAGAATCTGGTGCCTAGCTTATTGTTATCTAAACTTCACTCTAAGGGCGTGTTTGTTTTCTCCCCACACACGGGCACATAAATTGTATAGAAAATCACTGTGCACGCGGGAAAAAAAATTTTGTTGAACTGAATTTTATTAATCCCATGCGCACAGTAAAACATATGAACACGCCCTAATACTATTCCTCTCTCTCCCACACACTGACACACACAAGAATTCTTGTCTGACCGATGAATATGAATTACAAACCATACATGATACATCTCCTCTTACTAACACATTCAGAGGAAATAGAAAAAAAAAAAAAAAACATCACATATAGTTCAGCACTTACAATAAAAGTAAAACTGTAAAACCAAATTTTGTGATTTCAATGTTCATTTAAATGACTTCAATAACCCTCCCTGCAGTCTGCTTCGCTATGTACATTGCATCCAGGTTGTTGCTTCCATCAGTCTCTCTTCTGATTCTTCTATTACCATTCCATGCACACATCTGCTCCTGCAAATCTGTATTTCAATTGGCTGCCCAATTAATAGTTCAACAAAGAATTGATATATATGAGCTACGAAGTTTTCAATTTCCAAAGATTTCCTATCCTGAAAAGTGAAAACATCGTTTGTTTCTATCCAGGCATGTAAAAAGAAATTTCCAGTGTTTTTACCAAAGTGTCCATAGTATCAATATACTTACTATATATAAAGTTGCCTCAGTGTCCGCGTGTCTATTTTTTCAGACACGCCGACACGTCAAAATTTCGCATTTATTTGTTTACAGCCGACACACCGTTTCCTTGACACTTAGACACGGCATTAATTCGCAATTATTTTGTTGCACGTCTTCGCCAGATCTACCCAACTCGAATACGCGTTATTTATTTTGTGTCATTACTCGAATGTGCGTTATTTATTTTTTTTGCATTTCCTGTCTCCAATCGCCATCATTTCAGGATCGATTCTTCTCCCCATTAAGACTTTTCTTAATGGCTTCCGATTGATTCTTCTCATATCTACTTATTATTTCTCTTTCAGGCCTCTATCGATTCTTCTCCTATCTACTTCTTAATTCTCTTTTTGGTACTTACCTTTTCCTTGTAGGTTCTATTTTGTACAACCATTGATATAAATAAATAGCGTACCTTGAAGGTGGGCGGTAGAGCTTGACGTTGGGGCTGTGTTGGGGAAGGAAAATTGTCTTCAAGTTTGGACATTTTACAACGCTTATTTCCCCAAATTGAAGGAGCCCCAATTACAAACAAGTAATAAGTTTCCTCTCTCTCTCTCTCTCTAATTCACTCAGTCCAAGTACTAACAAAATAATCTAATTTGAAACTTTTACTTGACTATGCTGGCAATGGGATCAGTCTTGTAAGAAGAAAAATAAAGGTAGCTAGGAACGGAGATTGCCAAGTCAGCAAGCCTTATTTGCATCTCTTTCGTACAGGGTTCTATTATGGGCACTGATTTGGATCTACAGTAGCAGGCAACAATGACATAATTTCAGGTGACTCTATCTCTCACTCTCTTTGAACTAGATATTTGAATTTAAGTATTGAACTATTTGGCTACTTAAATTTAGTTAATTTTGCTTCTTTCTCTTTGAACTCTTGTAAAAGTCCGAACAAATTTTTCAAAAGTGTGCAACATGCATCTCAATTTGGCCCAAGCAGGATATGAAGTCACTCATAATACATCCAAATCTTATGTTTTAATGTTGAGACAAGAAATTAATGTGTGAGACAACTTCTACCCATTCCATTTTTTATTTTAGAACTCAAATGATTTAGCATGATGTGACTATGTAAGTGCCAATGATCTGAAAATTGGTTACTAAATGTAACATCTCCAATGAGATTACATTAGAGATGATAAATTTAACATCGCATGATCTAATGATAGTTTAACACTTGGTATGGGTGATTTTGTAGTAGATAAGAGTTTGTTTCAGTCAATCGAGATCAAAGGTGATAGAATTTTCTCAGATTATAGGATTTTCTCAGACTGAGATTCATAATTACACAAGCAGGAGATTTCTTTGCAGGATCATGAAACGTGACATAATTGGTAATTTATGAATTGTTTATTTCTATTGTGTTTTTATTTAGTTTTTTCTTATGGCTATTAGATATACCAGCTTGCATATACCCTATTTAATTTTCGTAAATGTACATGGTATTGAATCAGATCCAAATATTTTTATTAAAGTCATGATATGGTATGATGACCACAATGACCTCTGCTCTGCTAATACTTTTATTGGCAGATGCTTTGATATTATAATAATTTCTCTGTTACGTTCAGGTTTCTTTGAAGAAAAATCTAATATGTTACAATATTCTTGTTTTTCCATAAAACGTACATATAATCTAAACTCAGGTAAGTTCCCAACTGCCATCTTCTATATTCTTAACAATCTAATTGATGGACTATGCTAGCAACAAAGATGTCTGTCATTTTCGTTGTTTTGCGGGTATAAATGATATATTATGTTCTCCATGAATATACATGATAGTCTCAGCTTCTGCAGTGGGCACATAAGAGATTCTTCTTTAGTTACTAGCTAGGATGTAGCTGCTGTTGTATTAACACATTGTCATATTATGTAAGTTTTAGGAAGATGATTTTTTTAGGGCATTGAAGGAGCATAGAGACAAGGCTAAGGTATAATTTATGAATGGTGAAATTTCTTTACCTCTTTCAATGAACTCATGGGTTATGACATTGCATTATTAGAGCTTTTAGAGGATTGCATTATTTCTTTACTTGCAATTCCGTTTGGTTCTCCGGATTATATTTGTTCATTCTATCTATTTATTGATAAGTTTATATGAACTATCTTATTGGCTACTTTTGTCTTTACATATCTGTCAATTATTTTGCACTATTTCAAAAGGTATTTGTTATCTATTTGGTAGGTAGGACATCCAAGAATTGGGAGCAGTGGGACTTCGATCGTTTATCCCACTTCTCGAATAAAGAACTTTTGAAGTTTAAACCACAAGTGATTGGCCTTTTTAATGATTGTACGGCATGCAAAATTGTTTGGATTTCTTTCTCTTTTCTTTTGTGACGATTTGTAATTTGAAAGCAGTACAATAATTAATTAAGTTGTTCGGAACAACTTAAAATTTAACTACATATGTAATTATGCGGTTATGCCTGTTCTTTTTTTTCTCAATTTTGTAATGTCAAAACTCAAAACAGAGATTTTTCATGTTCACTGAGACTTGAAGATTTGTATGAAGAGCTCATGGAAGTGCATGTGGTTTGAAGTTTTATTGTCTAATCATGTACTTGACAATATATGTAGAAAAATACGTTAAGTGTGGTATAACAATGATGCTAACTTATTTCAAACAAATATAATTTCAAAATTTGATCAAGAAGCAGCGGTACGCCGCGATGCGATTTCTAGTTTATATAAATTTGAAAGACTCTTAGGCAGTACATATATATATATATATATATAGAATGACTCAAACATTCATCATTTTTTAATGTTGGCACATAAAGAACAATTCTGTAATTGTCTCATCAAATGTGCATTATAGAAATGACAACTTCGCTCATCTGTTGACATTCCAAAATGAGATGTATTGGAGAGACCAAAAGATCACAGTCAAAGAAATATAAATGGAACAAAAGCTATGGTTCTCTGATAAGGATATACAGTACTAAAGAAAATAAGAAATACATGGTGCTGTGGTTCACAGATAAGGGTACAGTAAAGAAATGCATGGGCCGGAATCGAGATCAGCTGTCGTGCAATACATGCTACGCTGTGACAGTAGGCTGTCGGATCTTAATTTACTGTGCTTCTTTGAGTTTTGTGTCCAAAAAATAAAATCCATTCTAATTTTTTAGCGCTGACGGTCGATTGCAAGGGGTGGTCGACCCGGACTGCCAATCCGTATAGCGCAACTGACGCGCTACAGCAAATTGGGACCCATGGGACTGTGGTCCTCAAATGGGATGCGGTAAAGAAATTCATGGCAGTTGGCATTCAGAGGTTATTTTAATTCGGACACAACTAAGTTCGAACACGGAGGTTGAAATCAAGTTCGGACACAAACTCATTAAACTCCACTAAAATATCGCTAAAAATTAATTTTCCATTATAAAAGATAATAAAAAATACACTAAATTTTGCGTTTTTTGAAAATCAATCCCGAACTTGTCCTTGAAGAGAGAGAAAATCGAGGGTCCTGTTTTTCTGTCGAATTCGATATCGAGGACATATTTATCTGAAGAGAGAGAAAATCAAGGAAACAGAAAAAATAATCCGAACTGTTCGTGATTGATCCTACGATGTCGAGAATCCTGCTTTTCTCTCGAAATAACAGCAGATTTGGAGTCCCCTTGAATAGCTCAGCCTCTGGCTGTTTTATGCTCATTAGTTATCGTTTTTTCTGTGTACTATTTTTCTTTACTTTTCCTCTCTTTGTTCTTAATTTTGTTTCTACTTTTGTAATCCCATCACCATCGTGATCATTGTTTAATAAAATTTGAGAGCCTGACTAGTGACTACCATTGTTATTTTTCAAAAAATAAAATTGTTTAATTAATTTCTTAATTATGTAACAGCTACACACAGTATAGTTGCACACTACTTGCAGTACTATCACTTGTTCTTTCATTTTACTTTAATGACAAGTGATCACCAGCTCAATAATTTCTCAAAAAGTCGATGGAGAGGATCTAATCAGCACTGATATGCAAATCTTACCTGTCACAAGCTTTACTTTAAACTATGAATTGATAATATTTTACTAAAGAGAACAAACGATGTGGGTTCATTTTACTTAATTTAAATATGATTGTGTGATATGTCACATTTAAATATCATTTTACTAAAGAGAACACAAGGTTTGGGTCGCTTTTAGTTTTGGATTTGGAGACAAGATTTGAGTGTCTTTTGTCACATTTACACTTAGGAGAACAGAATTCGTTTTTTTCTAATCTAAAAAAATAAGAATTAAATTTATGATTTTGGTTTCAAAAGTTTGACAGTCATAGTTTTATTTTTCTGCATTCACATTCACGCTCAGACAAACACATGCGTTCACGATGCAAAATCAAACGGCAAAATGATTAAGTATGATATAAAATTTCAAATATGTGTTCACGTTTTAACCTAGCTTTTGGACTCTAGGTTCAGACAACGTTCACGTTCAAACGCTGTGTTTAGATTTGAACGCAAATTTCAAATTGCTTGAAATTTTCTGCTTTTGTAGCTTGTCTATAAGAAGAAAAAGAATATCCAGTTTCATTAGAAAATTCATAGATGGTTATCCACAAAGATAGTTTTCTTACTCTTAACTTTAGTGATATTGATTTTTGAACGATTGCGTCTAAAATATATATGTGAGCGTGAACGTAAAAAATGCCAAGATGCTCTCTATCATAATTTGATTTCATAGGGTTAAAGGTAGGCCCCTAATTTTATTAGCCTAGGCCTATTATCAATTCAATTAATCTTTCTACCCAAATTTCTATTTACATAATTTAACAAATATACTTTTAATTATAGACGCATGTTGGCATGCATGTTGCCAACTTGAGTGAGGCACTGAGCTGAGGTGGTCTGAATTGAAATTTAGCAATCAATCAGATGTGAAAAAACTGAAAATGCTTCAATGATTCAATCCCCCGTGAAAAGGGAAAGAAATGATGCAAATTGTTTCTTGTCCCTACAGAAGCATCGACTGGTACGTAGCATCGACTGGTACGTAGCATCGACTGGTACGTAGTGACCAGCTACATGGCTGCATATATGCCTGCATCCATTCGCTATTAAAACCTTATTTCTTTGACATGGCCGGCCGGTGACATCCGGCGGCGGAGTCCGAAAATTGTCAAATGATCAGAATTACTAATTTCATACATTAAATAATATTATATTAAAATAAAAATTATTCATATGCTATCACATTAAATTAAATCAAATTATATATAGCTTTGTTAATGAACTTTATAAGTTATATTAATCATTTTTATAATATATATCCAAACAATATTGTTTAAATCTGAAATTAATAAACATAATAATAAATGGTAAACAATTATTACTCATTCAATAGATATAATATGTTGGAAAAAGTTCTAGCTTTATCAAATCTTTAGATACATCAATTTGATATCTTAAAAATATCGTTAAAATTTGAAAGTGAAATTATAGACGTCTGTCTTTATTTCTTAATAGGCAATCCTTTAATTTTTCATTACAAAATTTAAATTTTTTCAAGTGAAAGCTTTAAAAATTATTATATACGAACATATAATATTAAATTTAAATTTACTGTTTTTTATACATGTCTTACCTGAATAATTGAAAGCGCCCATAGTTTTACTTTTTTTAATTTGAACAATTATTTAAGATGGCAAACAAATGCGTATATATATATATGAGAGATGCTATCGTGCTTCATGAAGTAGATAGATCTCGTGCTTCATGCTTTTAGAACCGTTGGATTGAAACTTTCTAGCCATTCATTTGGGTGCCTTCTTAATATTACGAATGTAATGGTACTATTCCCCTCCCTTGGGTACTCTTTCCCCCTTTATCGCCTATACTAAGTACACGTCTCCCAAACTTCAAGCTTTTCGGTATTAATTAACCCTTTTCCCTTCTCAACTTAATTAGAATTTTGACCGTTCCATCCCTGTTTTCCTAGAAATTATGAAAGAATTTAGAAAGCCATGAAGAATACTAACCAAAAATTAAGCTCTGATACCAGGTTCGGGTACGATCTCAGGATCTCAGCTTTCAAACTTCACAGATCAAGACGGATGCGGGAGAGTAAGAAAGGTATTTGCGGAATATGAACAAGAATTAAAGGAAAAAGTGGAATTTTATTAATATCGTCAAACTTAGAGAAGTAAGACTTGCTGGTTCTCAGCGTGTCCTGCAACTCTGTATACACAAGGTATTTATAAGCTAAGAGACTCAAGAGTCTGGATTCTAATTTATCACATCGGGTGCTCATTGGGCCCCATCGACATGTGAATAAATTGATGTCCACAATACTCTGTCTCAAAAGACAACAAAAGTGAGTGGGTGACTCATCTAACCACTCAGACAAAGGACAAAGGTGCTCATATAATTGAGCAAAAGATAACAAAAGTGAGTGGGTGACTCAGCTAACAACTCATATAATTGAGCACTACACTCCACTCAAAGCAAAAAGATGCTCATATAATTGAGCACTACACTTCACTCAAAATAAAGAAAACTTTTGGTGAACGGCTCCAATCCATCCACCTGTAACCCATTCTTGTAGAGCTTGTGTCCGTCCATCTGTAAAGGGACTTCCACTTGCAAAATAAAAGCAAGAAAAACACACAATATAGACTTAACCTAAAAAGACAGCAGTTACCCGTAGGACCCTGCCAGTCTGAACCTTAATTTATTTCACACTAATTCAGCAGCTCATGAACTACTACTGAATTTTTGGACTCAAAAATAAAAGAGGCTCACCATAGCTTCCTAAACTCTACATTTTTACATTGGACTCAAGGATGAACTCAAGATCTTTTTCAATTCTTTTTAGTTTTTCAAGTTGCTCCTTAAGTTCCCACTAGTTATCAGTTAAAATACAATCACTGCGTTGATATGGCTTACAGTATTTTTCTTCACGCGCAATAATTGAAACTAATTGTCGTATGTCCACCAAGGAGTTTCGCACCTGCAGTTTCTTGGTGTCGGACAATCTTTGTGCGGTCTCCTGGTATGATTCAAGATTCTAGCTTGACCTTCTGAGATCTTCGAATATGTATGCATGTTGTTCATCTGTATTGTCAGCGGAAAGATTTCCTTGATTCTTTCTTGCAATGACTGAACTTGTTCCTCCAGTATTGACTGATTGTTTTGCTCTCCATTGCTTAGTTCGCCCAGTATTGGTTCCAACTTCTCCAACATTAACTCTTGGTTGTCTGTTAGACATTTTGTGCTGAGAGTAAATGTCGTTAGCCGAGAGAGAGTATTTGCTAGTGAGTTCAAGCGTCCTTCAATATGTTCAAAGTTTACCTGTACGCCTGTACCTGTTACAAAATCAACAAATTTCACCCAACGAACTCTCGAGGGTTTGTTAGATGAGGACTTGTTATAAAAACTGATTATTGCTTGGCAATCCGTCCTCAAAGTGATTTCGGATTTATCCAAGTAATGAATCTTCATCGCGGATAAAGTCTCCATGCAAGCATGTATCTCTGCATCAATCGTTGATTTTATAACATCAAATTTCCCGCTAGCATAGGCACAAATTCTTTCAGATGATTTAGGGTTATGTTTTCTGGGTTTCCACTTGCACACGCCTCCCCATCCTTCCATGCACCCATCAGTTTCCAAAACAATGTAAGCGTCCTCTGGTGGGAAGCTCAGATTTGGTAAATTCTGGACTAATTCCTGAATTTTTCTGATAAGATCAATATCTGAGGTTTTCAAGCGTTTATCACCATGTGGACTAACTTTCGAGTAAAGAGGTCCTAGTAAAACTCCCAGTTTCGGGATGTAAGATCTGGCGTAATTTAGTATCCCAAGCCATGATCTAAGACCTTTCTTTTCTTTAAGTTGTTCAATATCAAAATTGGCAATCTTCTTTATTATATGCGGCTGGAGCTTGATTTTTCCACAATTTATCTGAGCTCCTAGAAAATCGATTTCTGGTACTGCGATCTTCATTTTCGTTGGTGATAAGACCAGACCGTGTTTTTCACATATGTCTAACATCACCTCTAAGTGTTGTGCGTGTTTTTCTTCATTTTCAGAAAATACCAGAATATCATCTATGTATACCGCAATAAATCCCTCTGTTCCTCTGAAGCAATTATCCATTTTTCTCTGGAATATTGCAGGGGCATTTTTCAGACCAAATGGCATAACTAACCATTCATACAATCCTCCTGGCAATATAAACGCTGTCCAGGGTATTGACTCAGGACTCATGGCAACCTGATGGAAACCACTCTTTAAATCAAACTTTGAGAAAATCCTGCTATTACTTATTTTCTTTAGGATTGTATTAATTCCAGGCAGGCTATACTGGTCTTTATGAGTATTGTCATTTAACGTTCTGTAGTTTAAGACCATCCTTTCTTTGCCTTTAATTTCTTTTCCCGTTTTCGGGTCAATAGACGTTCCTGAATTAACAATAAAAACATTGTTCTATGCTTACTTGTACTTGGTCTAATGACTCCAATTTCCAATAACGCCTTGATATGTCTATCAAATTGCTCCTTCATTAACGGCGTTACATGCTTAAGCGGCTTATCCTCTATTGTAAGGTCCGGGTTAATTATATCTAATTTACACACGACCTTGTTTCTCTGCCAGTGTTTAAGAGGATCATTCCCGATAAAGCCTTGTTCTTTAAGCCTTAATAACAGGCTACTAAATCTTTTTTCAAATTTGGGATTTGTGATTAAGGACTGATGATATAACGCATCCTGAATTGTTATATATTTGATTTCGTCTAATCCCAATTCATCAATTGCAACTGTGTGGGCAACAGTTTCTGTTGTGGTTTGAACAATTGTGACATTTTTATAGAATGTAATCACATTGCCCTCGATTCTAAGACCGCCTTGCATCGATCTTATGAAGTTGCATCCTATCAACATTTGGATACCGTCTTGCATACCCATTGGAAAGCTATATGTAAAAGGGATCCTTTCAACTTTTTATTCGCAATTTGGGTTGAATTAACTCATGTGATTTGAACAGGGTATGGGCTAGGTTCAAGAGCTTCTTCTGGAATTGTTGTTTGATCAATTGAGCAATTTGTTGCACCGGTGTCCAAGATAGCTTTTATTTCAAATGGTTTTACGTTTGGGATTTCAAACGTAACTATCAAATTGTATAGACGGTTGAATATTCTTTTCTTTTCATGGTGTGGTGTAGAGGTTTCGGCTTTGTAAGATGATTCATCAATTTCAAATAGAACGTTTGCCGTTTCATCTTTCGTTACATCTTCTACCTCTATATTTTCTTTATTCTTTTCTTATGTAGAGAGGTTGTTAAAATCGTTTGTCAAATCTCTGATTAGTTCCTGTTCTCTCAACATTTGTTTTAACCTCTCATTTTCACCCTCAAGATACACTATGTAATTTGTTAATTCTTTAATGAGTGCATCTTTATTGTTATAAGGTCTTGATTGTAAGGAAACCTTTGGTTTAACTTGTATCCCGAAATAGAACGGGGCGCATAATGAACAGATTTGTAAACCACATTCTTCACATCTTTTACCGTATTCCGGTTTAATGGTAAGTTTACAGAAGCTGCAACTGCTTTGGACTTCTGTATCGTTAAAGCTATGCTCACATTTTTCTTGGTTTTCGGGTAATTGTATTTTACTCCCCCACCCGAAATCAGTTATTTGTAACATCAAGTTTGTTTCTAATGGTAAATCTTCTATTGCCGTACGTACTTGATATTCAGTTCTACCGGATTCTCCTTCAGATACACTGCAAATAGCATCACTGTCCGGTTCGTTGAGATCAACAGAGACAACATCCAGGTCATCTGGTAAATCGAGGTTTTCTATGACCGCTGCTCTAACTAGATTGCCATTTTTATTTCTGCAATCTTTGGCAAAGTGATCTTCTTCGCCACAGATAAAGCACTTACACTTTCTAACCCTATCCGAATGTTTTCGCTTGAAAACCCTTACGTGTGAATCATGGGGTTTTCCTTTATAGTTTTTGGCTTTCCTCAACCCATACTTCTTTCTGTTATTCTGGTAGTAACCAGGAATGGGTATTTTACTACAAATTGTTAAGTCTTTTAGACTTCGTTGTAATGCAGTCTTCTTACACATTTCGGCTAGATATTGATAGGAGAAGTGTATCCGGGGAATTACCCCAATTGTATTGCCAGGAAATTTCTTTTTGAAAGCTTCTTCGAGTTCTTTCCCTATAAGTGGTGGCATTTTCCTAAAGAACTTCTCAGATAATTCGGGAGATAGGTAAATCCTCCCCGATTTTGCCGCTAGAACTTTGAAATCATTCATGTAAAGAAATAGGTCCTTTACATGTTCGCATGATAATCTCTCAAGGTCTTTATACGCGCGATCCTGCTCATATGTAGTCCCTTGGTATGGATCTTCTAATATCAGGACTCTTCTTATTTGTGAAATAACGTTCTGCGTATCATCAGCTATGGCCTCTAAGTTTAAGTATTCAGCCTCAAACGCCATACGCCATTGTATCCAGATCTTCTTCTCGACTTCACCTAATAAGTTCTCGATGAATTGTACTTTTGTTTTGTTACTATCAAAGTTTCGCTCACTTATTAGATTTAGAGTTATGGATTCCCATCTGGATATCACATCGTTGTATAGGCCAATGTCTTCTGGTAGAACTAACATCGCGCCTTGTTCTTGCATTGCTGTGGGCAAGTTCCATTGTTCATTCTAATGTCTCCCGATACCTCCGGGTAAGCCTCTGGGTCTTTGCATATATCCTCCACTACCTCCTGCCTCATGATCATTTCTTAGACCTCCTGGTGGATAATTTCTTAATCCCATAGTTGGCTGAGGTGGTATGTTGTAATTGGAAGTTACTGAGGATGATAAAGCTTTGTGTTGTGTGGTAGGTTTATCAAGGAATTGTTTTAGGATTGGATAATCAGTTTCTTGGTCTTGGCCTAAAACGTATACTGTTTCTGTTTCTAATTTTTCTAATTTTTCATCGTCATTCCCACCACCTTTCGCGAAAGGATTCACGAAATCCTCTTCATCATTTTCATCTTGGTCCCATATAGGTTCGTTATCCCATATAGGTTCTTCATCTATATCTTCGGCTAGACTGGCTGTTAGCTTGATAAACTCCTAATATGTGTCTTCTTCCTCATTGTTTTCTTCATCATCTGACACGTTAACGAATAGTACTAGGGTAGTCTCTTGAGTAATTTCATCATCAGATAGCTGTTCTTCATCATTTACACCAACTGATGGTTCCTCATTTGGCTTTGTAGCAGAATAATTCTTGAATTTTAACATCACTGAACTGTCTGATCGTGTACGAATAACAGCTGCTTGAGGGTGTTGTACCTCTGCTATACTAGGTGGTCTGATAACCCATTGTAAACCCCGTAGACTTTCAGTTGTGTGTGATTGACCGGGGATTGCCTGGACACCTCTACTAGCTAAATAGTCAGATACCCTTTGTACGTTATATCTGAAACTAGTGTAACTAGTATTTGATAATCTACCAATCAGTGATCTTGTTAACAGCAAATTACTTTCGCCTGCTTGCCAATTCTCATATCCATGAGTTTGGACAACTAATTGGATATGGTTAAAGAAATCTGCTATACTAAGCATGATATTGGGTGCAAGATAAGCCAATTGGGTACCGACTGTTAGGTCCATTTCCATTGTGCCAATGATTGACCTGTCATCTGCCCATCTGGTGTCTCGGATAGCAACCAGTGCGTTGACGCTTGCGTTTCTGCGATGTAAAGTGTACAGCCTAATCATAATTAACCCGATGTGCAAGTGTTGGAGGCCTGACCTACGAATATCTTCATAGCTTTGTTGTGTGATGAATGGCAACTCCAACTGTTGTCCACCCGTTGTCAATATTCTCTGGTCAGAATAATGCTGATAAACCCGATGTTGTGTAGACGTCCAGCCATCTTGATACAACGTTTCTGCTGGAACATATTGCGCTCTTCTAAACTGAGATACGTCTAATTCTGCGTCCGGGTTTAGTTGTGACTCTAGACTCTTGTTATACCCAATTTGTCGCCTTCCAGGTAATCTTCTTGAGATCTCCTGACGTAATCTATGACCACGTCTATAGTTTCTTATTTGATCATCTATTGTTGGAGTCTGGTTTTCATTACGGCTGTTCTGTTCATGGTTAGATATAGACGGCCGTGGTTCCGTAATGGTTTCCGTACGTGTTCGGTTCATTTTTAAGAAGACGAGGACTTCTACTTCTCTTCTTCAAATATTTTACGTGGATCTTTGAACACGAAAAACGGTACTTCCTTCTTTTTAGGTCTAGGGACTGGTTCTCCTAGACTTAGCTTATTTAGACTCTTTTGTAGATCTTCGATTGTATTTGTGATATCAAATTTTGTCCCAGCTGACGCTTGTTCAGCTACAACTTTTCTGATATCCTGGACGGTTTCTTTACAATCTTCAATTCCTTCGCTTATCTTAACCAAGAGTTGTATTATTGTGTTATTTTGCTTGATTATAGTTGATGTGCCTCTTGTTGCTTCAGTTGGTTTTACAAAACCAACCGCGGGTTCTTCAATAGGTTCAGTGGCTTTTAGGGCTTCTATGTAATTTGAGCTTTTTGACGTAATTCTCCAATCACTCATGTATCTTAAAATTCGGTTTAGTATGTGTTTTACTGACTTTCAATTTCAAGTTTTCTAGGCCCACAGTTCAGGATTGGTCATGATGAAATCGAATGGTTGAGATTATGTGAAGCAAAACTCTCTTTTGCTTCATGAAGCATAATAGCATAGCTCTATATATATATATATATATATATATATATATATAGAGCTTGGCTAAAATAATATGCATAGTACGCCACATTTCGTACTATGCATATAGATATAGGTCAATAAATTGAGATTTAAGTTGCTCAATAAATTCTTCATATGAAAATATTGTAGGAAAAAAAATTTGTGATTTTTAGAGCTTTCTTGCTATTTTTTAAATATTTTTTAAAAACAGTCCAGATTTAATACTACAAAAGTGTCATTTCTCGGCTGTTTTTTAAAAATATTTTAAAAATAGCAAGAAAGCTCTAAAAATCACGAAATTTTATTCCCTACAAGATTTTGATATGAAGAATTTATTGAGCAACTTAAATATCAATTTAATGACCAAATTAAATACAAATGACCCCATAGTACGTTATGTGGTGTACTATGCATATTTTAGCCATGCTCATATATATATATATATATATAGAATCTGGCTACGGTGATATCATAGTTAGTGAGCATTCGTGCTATGCATTTTTTTCGTCGGATTGCTTTCATCAACACAAATTTAAGTTACCCAATAAATTCTTCATATTGAAATCTAGTAGGAAACCAAATTTTGTGATTTTTAGATGTTTCTAGCTATTTTTTAAATATTTTTTAAAAACAGCCCTGAAGAGGTCCTTTTTTTTAATATTAAACAGGGCTGTTTTTAAAAAATATTTAAAAAATAGCTAAAAATCTCTAAAAATCACGAAATTGAATTTCCTACTAGATTTCAATATGAAGAATTTATTGGGCAAGTTAAATTGGTGTTAATTAAAGCAATCAAGCGAAGAAAAAATGCATAACACGAATGCTCACTAACTATGCATATCACCATAGCCAGATTATATATATATATATATATAGAGAGAGAGAGAGAGAGAAATGCTATGGTGCACCATGATGCCAAAAGAATTATGGCACTAGAAAAACTGAACCATTAGATGAGTAACCCCTGCTTTAAAATTCGTACTTTTTAAAAGTACTATATATGACCAATCCTGAACTGTGGACCTAGAAAATTTGAAAACTGAAAGTCAGTATACCAGCTAAACCAGATTTCCTTAGAGAATTAATCTAGTTAAACTTTCGAACAAATACTCAAGAAATTTCTAAATATTTTTACGAGATACCGGAGCCGAATCTCAGCCGAGTTAGAAACTTCTTATGAACGACTGGCGTAATACCGCTAGAAGTTCAATCTATCTAGAAGCTCTAAAGGCAACCGAGACGATTGAAGAACCCGCAAGCGGCTTTCTGAAACCAGCCGAATTTGCGAAAGGAGCCACAACAGCATTGATTAAACAGAACAATACAATTATCCAACTGCTGGTCAAAATCAAGGAAGACCTTGAAGACTGCAAAACCGCAATCAGGAGACTAGAGGCAGCAAAAACCAAAGTCCCTGAAACAGAAGATCTTACGCAGTCCATAAACGAACTCCAAAAGGGCTTACATAAACTTAGCCTTGGAGAACCCAGTGAGAAAAGGGTCAAGAAACCAACCGGCCAGTTCTTTGTATTCAAAAACCCGAAGGAAATATTTGACTCAGTTAAAAACCAAAAATGAGTCAAACAAGAACTGAAACGGTGAGCAGACCAAGCATATCTGACAGAGATAACAACCAAAACCCTACAATCGAAGACCAGATAAGAGGCTACAGGCTAGGAAGCCGCATAGCGTTTGAAGCGCAGAGAAGAATGCCGGGAAGAAGGCATTACAGAAGGAGTCTGGAGTCCCAACTAAATCCAGACGTTGAGCTCAACCATTCACAGTACAGAAGGGCTCAACAAGTTCCAGCTGAGACCTTATACCAGGCTGGATGGTCTGAACGAAATCATCGAGTATACCAACACTACTCAGATGAAAGATTATTAGTTACAGATGGAGCTCAGGTGGAGCTACCATTTATCTCGCAACAAAGCTACAACCAGTTGGTACAAGAAGGGTTGCAGCATCTGCATATAGGTCTTGTGATGATAAGACTATATGCACTCCACAGTAGAAAAGCTGGGGTAAACGCCCTAGTAGTTTTAAGAGACACAAGATGGTCTGATGATCGGGCCATAATCAGTTCTATGGAAATAGACCTGACAGGCGGTACGCAACTGGCGTATACAGCGCCAGACATGACCTTAAGTGTTCATGATTTCAACAACCACATCCAAGTCGTACAGACTCATGGCTACGATGGATGGCAAGGAGGAGAGAGTAATTTACTGCTCTCAAGGTCGTTGATAGGAAGGCTATCAAATACAAGCCACACAAACTTCAGATACAATGTGGAGAGAGTGGCAGAACACCTGGCAAGTAGAGAGATTCGAGCAATTCCAGGCCAGATGAGGTCAACTGAGGAGCTAAGAGGCAGGCAATGGATAATACGGCCAGCAACAGCACCAGCCGTACAGAATCCTCAGATAGCAAGGATAAGGACCAGAACTGATGGGTCCTTGGCAGTAAGATTTGGCGGATATTCATCAACCGCGCCGCCAGAAGAAGTGATAATAGGCCAAGCTGATGAAGAGGTCCTAGGTGAGGAATCAGTTCTAATGATGTTTTGTGACTGGCACGAGTCACAGGATGAAGATGAAGATAATGATGAACTCGAGATGTTGCAATTATTGGCAGCATTACCTAGAGAAAAGCAGTCGGCTGAAGAAGATGCCGGACCAATCTGGGATGAATACAATGATTCCAGTGAAGAAGAATGGGTAAACCCATTCTCTCAGAAGGATGGAAGGGAGGAAGTCAAAACCGAAACCATTCTAGCAGCGATGGAATATCCATTGCTCAAAAACCTTGATTCAAAAATTGAAACAATTCTTTCAACCCAATCCACAGCAACTGGACCTAGCAGACCGCAAGAGCCAATGATGGGACCCCCAATGTACCCACCAGGGAGTCTAAGACAAAACCATCAACAACTCGATGTCCCAGAAATAAGAGCTAGAGTTAATAGATTCAAAGGAGGGTTTGCACAACAAAGCAACGAAAGGTTCAACCTTCCTTCAGCGCAAGCAAACCAAGGCGCTATGCTCGTATTGCCTGAGGATATAGGGCAGTACAGTGATGTGATTTCCAGGTGGGAGTCAATCACCCTAAACCTTGTTAACGAAAGAAACTGGGCTGATAATAAAAGCAAGGTCATTTACATTGAGAATCTACTGGGAGAGGTAGAGAAAAAGACGTGGATACAATGGCGAATGGCGTATCCCCAAGAATATGAAGAATTGGTGAATATTGCCGATGATCCACAGAATGTTATTTCCCAGGTTAGAAGGATAATCCTACTTGAGGACCCTTACCAGGGTTCGACAGTAGAGCAAGATCAAGCATACAATGATCTTGAGAGATTAGCATGCAATAACATGAAGGACCTATTTGACTACATGAATGATTATAAGGTCCTAGCAGCCAAGTCAGGACGTATGTATATTAGTCCTGAGCTCTCTGAGAAATTTTTCAGAAAGATGCCCCCTCTAATCGGAAAAGAATTAGAAAGAGCGTACATGGAGAAGTACCCGGGGAGCACTGTCGGAGTACTGCCAAGAATTAACTTTTCATACCAGTACCTGGCAGAATCATGCAAGAGAGCAGCGCTACAAAGAAGTTTGAAAGATCTATCATTTTGTAGCAAATCCCAATTCCAGGCTACTACCAGAAGAATAAGAAATATGGGATCAGAAAAGCAAAAACCTATCGCGGAAAACCACATGAATCTCACATAAGAGTATTCAAGAGAAAGAACGCGGACAAGGTGAGAAAATGCAAATGCTTTATTTGTGGTGAAGAAGGTCACTTCGCCAGAGACTGCAGAAGAAAACAAGGCAACATTGCAAGGGCTGCAATTGTTGAGAACCTTGACCTAGATGATGACTGGGATATCTTGTCTGTTGACCAAAACGAACCGGATAGTGACGCTATATGCTCACTTTCGGAGGGTGAGGTTGGCAACGCAAGAACAGTTATCATGGAACTTGGAGATACACCGTTTGAATCAATCTTTATGCTCCAAGAAGAAACGCCATCATGGCGAAAGCAACCAAACCTACCTACTGAAATGAGGAATTGTGAACATTCATGGGAGGATAATGGTGAAATACCACGAGGTTGCGAAAGGTGTAACTGTTGTCTAGAGACGACGAATAGCAAAATGAGGGCGCACTGTGCAAAATGCAAGATGACTGTGTGTCCCATGTGTTCAAGGTTTGTATTAGGAAGAAAAATCATGATAAGGATACAAAATCTAAGTCCTTATGATAGCAAGGATGAGCTTATCAATGAGCTTTTAAGCTATATCCAGTATCTCCTAGCCGAAAACGCAAGATTGAAGGATCAATTGTTGGAGAATGAGCTAGTAGCAGACATGACCAAGATGGATATAAAAGGCAAGCGTAAGGTGGTGGGAGAAGTAGAAATCGATTCAGATGATAGTGATGAATCCCCACCAAATGTGGCATTTCCCAAGAAGGCTAATCCAAATCAGAACCTTATAATAAAAGAGATGGCCAATAAACTCTCCGATGACGAGATAAATACTGCAGTCCCAGATTCTAGAAAAGGAAGAAGGGTAATCAACATGTTGTACAACATTGAACTGCAGATAGAAATACCAGGGGTAAATCCTTTTAAAATTCAGGCGATATTAGATACAGGCGTTACGGTGTGCTGTGTAAACCAAGAATTTATACCCCCTGAGGCTTTGGAGCCAAGTCTATACCCTATACAGATAAATGGGGTAAACTCTCAGCAAATCGCAAACCTGAAACTGAAGAATGGGCAGATGTCTATTGAAGACAACAAATTCAGAATCCCATTTACATATGCATTCCCGATGGGCAAGGAAGGAGGTGTCCAAATGCTAATTGGATGCAATTTCATCAGAGCAATGCAAGGTGGACTGAGAATCGAAGGGCAGATGGTTACATTTTACAAAAATGTAACAACAATAACCACCAGGGCAGATGCTGAGATCATTTCTCAGGCAGCAGTGGAAGAACTTGACCTATCTGAGCTTGAATACATAGAGGTCAAAGAAGCCGTTGCCTATAACTGTGGTGATGAGTCACCATGGTTCAAAGAAAAATTCAGAGACCTGCTAAGAAGACTGAGGGAGCAGGGCTATATTGGTGTTAACCCGGTTAAACACTGGGCGAAAAATCAAGTAACATGCAAACTGGATATCATAAACCCAGATATCACAATACAAGACAAACCCTTAAAGCATGTTACCCCGGCTATGAAAGAACAATTTGACAGGCATGTGCAAGCGTTACTGAAAATTGGGGTAATCCAATCAAGCACAAGCAGGCATAGAACCATGGCCATAATGGTAAATTCGGGTACAACCATAGACCCGGTTACAAAGAAAGAGGTCAAAGGGAAGGAGCGGATGGTCTTTAATTACCGCACCCTCAATGACAACACACACAAAGACCAGTACAGTCTACCAGGCATTAACACCATCCTGAAGAAGATTGGCAACAGCAAGATATTCTCGAAATTCGACCTAAAAAGCGGATTTCATCAAGTTGCCATGGATCCAGAGTCAATACCCTGGACGGCATTTGTGGTACCTGGGGGACTCTATGAATGGCTAGTCATGCCATTTGGCCTGAAAAATGCACCAGCGGTATTTCAAAGGAAGATGGACAACTGCTTTAGAGGTACAGAGGATTTTATAGCAGTTTACATTGATGATATCCTCATTTTCTCAGAAACAGAAGAACAACACGCAACACATCTGAGTAAAATGTTGGAGATATGTGAAAAATGGGGACTGGTGCTATCTCCTACTAAGATGAAAATCGCGGTAAAGGAGATTGAATTCCTTGGGGCAGTAATCGGTGAAAGTAAGATCAAACTTCAGCCCCATATAATCAAGAAAATAGTTCAGTTTGACAACGAAAAGATGAAGGAGAAAGCTGGGCTCAGATCCTGGCTGGGAATACTGAACTATGCGAGAAGCTACATTCCTAATCTGGGAACTCTCCTTGGGCCATTATACTCCAAAACAAGTCCTCATGGAGACAAGAGGCTAAAACCCTCTGATTATCAGCTCATCAGCAAGATAAAAGAGCTGGTACAAAATCTTCCTGATCTTGAATTACCACCTCCTGGATCCTATATTGTTCTTGAAACAGATGGGTGTATGGAAGGATGGGGCGGTGTTTGTAAGTGGAAGAAGAAGAAGAATGATCCCAGGAATACAGAACGGGTTTGTGCTTATGCCAGTGGAAAATTCTCGGTAATAAAATTGACAATAGACGCTGAAATCCATGCATGTATGGAGACGATGAAAGCCCTCAAGATTCACTATCTTGATCAACAAGAAATAACCCTTAGAACAGACTGTCAAGCTATCATCAGCTTCTACAACAAATCAGCGCAGAACAAACCGTCCAGAGTCAGATGGATTAACTTTGTTGATTTTATAACTGTTACAGGAGTACAAGTCAATTTTGAGCACATTGATGGCAAACTAAACGTACTCGCTGATGCACTTTCAAGATTAACTGCTAATATGGTTTATACCAGAAGCAGTGAAATAACTGACGCATGTCTGAAAAATCTTGAAGAAGTAATTGGGGAAGTAACCCAGGCACCAAACAAGGAAGTTTTCATAAACTTGTGCCAACTAATAGAAAAGATTTCTTTTCTATTAGAAAGAAATTGAATGTTTTGATTGCGGAAGTGGTGGACCGCAGAAACAAACCATCACATTTATCTAATAAGTGTGTTATCTTATTTTTTAGTTTTTACAGGAAAATGGAAGGACTCAGGAGAATCATAATAAGTGAACCACGAAGGGTCAGGGAAGCATTTAACAAAGCAGAAGCTTGGGAAGCACTGTGTGGGCAAAATGCTCCATTAGCCCGATACTCGCATACAACAGAAGACACCTTTGTATGTTACCCAAGAAGCATTGAAGAAGAAAACGCTATGACTAGCAGATTATCCGATCTGTACAAAGAACAAGCCTGTAAAACTTGCATACAAGTAGAAATACTTATTGCCATGAAGTATCTCCAGAAAACAAGGCTTGAGTCAATAGCAACAAAAGACAATTGGGCGAGTGACATGTTAGGAAGGGTGGATGCTAGCATACAGGCACTCATCCAATGCCACGACACACTGATAGAGAGCTACAGAGAAACCCACTTCTAAAAGCTGCTTTATTAAAGTTCCCCTTTTTCTTTTGAGATGACTCCTTAGTGTGCTGGAGCATCTACTTTATTCTGAGTGGTTTTGCTTTTTCTTTATTTTAAGATGTCGTCTTGTGTGCCGACGCATCTTTTTATTTTGAGTGGAAGACAAGAGTTAGTTGATACCTCTTTATTTGCATGACGATGGGGCCCAATGCGCATCCGGTGCAATAATAGAGATCCTATCTCAAGTCTATATATTGTAACATCTTATGAAGTTGCAAGCACATCAGAAATCATCTGAGAGCTTACTTCTTCCAGTTAAATAAAATCAAGTTTCTAGCTTCTAAATTTCCCCAAGTCTCAAGTTTCCAGTACACAATTTGTCCGAGAGCTTGAGCCGATCAGACTACCGTGCGATCTCCGTATTGGTATCAGAGCTACGTTTATTACTCTTGACTTCTGGTTAGTAATGGCTTTCTAAATTCTTTCATAATTTCTAGGAAAACAGGGAGGGAACGGTCATAAAGGAATGACGAAAGGGGTAAGTGAAACCGAAAAAGCTTGAAGTTTGGGAGATGTGTACTTAGTATAGGCGATAAAGGGGGAAAAGTACCCAGAGGGGGAATAGTACCATTACGTTCGTAATATTAAGAAGGCACCCAAATGAATGGCTAGAAAGTTTTAAATCAAACGGTTAAGAAGAGTCTAATGCCAAAAGAGCCTTGGCACTATAGTGCACGATAGCCTATCCCTATATATATATATATATATATATATATATATATATCTATAAAAGTTAGAAACATGATATCATTGACTGTTGATTGATAGATACGAATGAAATCCTCTACACCCCTTTCAAACTAAGTTTACCCGGAATGAAATCCTCTATGCCCCTAAAAAGGGACCCAGAGGATCCTGATTCAAGTTTAGTTCATATTCTCTATAGTAATATAATTACTAAAGAGGGTATCTGATGGTTTTAATATTCTCTATAGTAATTTTGAGATTAATTAGAACGAATTTTGAAGAACCAGTAGAATTTGTTCAATCTTTTCTAAAGTTACACTTTACTGTAAAAATCACTACTACAGTTTTGATTTTTTAATAACAAAAAAATGAGTTTTAATAGCAGACTTGGGGTTTCTGCTAAAAGGGGGCTGCTAAAAGTTCGAACCGCCCAATACTAAAAGTTAGACCTTTTATAGCGAACATCACGTTAGGTCCACTATAAAAACAAAACTTTTATAGCGTATGTACAGGAAGGTCAGCTATAAAAACAAGGCATTTTATAATTGAATTTAAGGGACATCCGTTATAAAAACAAGGCATTCTATGGATGGTTCAAAGGTCTGCTAATAAAAAAAAATATTACAGATCTTCTATAGCGAACTTCTTTAAAGTCCGCTATATTGGTGTTTTAAAAAAATCGTGGGGATTTTCTGTGGCTAGCTCATTGTTGCTAGCCGTATAAAACACAATTCATACATATTTAATACAACAATTACAACAATCGTATCAATTGATATAACATAGACAAATATTAATCCAACAAATACAATATACACACATATACATTCACACATACAAAAACACATTTCACATTAATTTTAGATATCGTAACAACAAATATCTTCAAAATATACACAAAATCACAAAATATGCAAGTGCTGAAATAATGTATATTGTATCTCTTGTTACACACAAAATCACAAATTATAACTAATATAGTCGCAAAGCATTTTCCTTACTTGTGCGATCTCGCTATCTGAATATTGTTGGGAAAATGGACGGAGCTCTTGCAAAAGATAAATAAAAAAAATATGCATATTAGTTTCAACATTTTACAATATTTACTCGTTTGATCTTACTTGACTCGTACCAGAATATGAATTTCTTCTTCCATAGTGAGTCTTTTATAAAACTATTATCGATTTTTTTCCAAACTGGACTTTATATCATTCACCATATCATAAACATTTCTCCCGGATAATGACGGTTTTGCTTTTATTGACTCTTCTTTTCCATTGAATTCATCTTTCCAATCTCGACATGGGTGATCCCTTTAAGGTGTCTTCGATGTCTCATATAAATATTCTTCTTATAGTGATTCAACCGTATAGAATGTGTGTCTTCTCCGTAAATAGGACACACTTTGCCTCATTTAATCTTGTAAGCAGATAAGTTCTTGTATGCAGGGTAATCATTTATCTGCAGAAAATCATGGCACGAAGAGTGAAGTTTTCGTTTAAATGTGAATCATACACCTCCACTCTGCCCCGTCAAAAATTTTATGAAATCATACAACTAGTTTCAAGTTCTCCCTATAAAACTTAAAGAGGACTAGCCTTAACATGACTAGATGCATACAACAAATAAATCTCTAAAAAAAAGTAAAAAGAAAGAAAGAAGGAATAAACCAAGGAAACGAATGCTGATGTCCAAGGCTTCTTCTTCTTCTTCTTCTTCTTCTTCTTCTTCTTCTTCTTCTTCTCTCTAAGATGAACAATGGAAGAACTTAAAATTAAAAATCCAGACCTTGCTCTGTTGTGGAATTCCCTATTTATACTAAAGCCTAAAATACCGAAATAACTACTCAAAATCCTCCAAAAATAAAAAAGAAAATGTTCTGACGCCTCTGATTACGACCATAACCAAAGGGATTACGACCGTAGTCAGGGCAAAAACTAAAAATAACTCACTTTCGAGGTAGTTTTTGTGCTATGTCTACGGAGGTTACGGTCCTAGTCAAGAGTGACAATGGTCGTAATGACCTATGTTGCTCTGAATTCTGGCTAAGTACTGGAATTTATGCTATATGGGAAATGGAGACTACATCATAACCATGGAGGCTAGGACTGTATTGATCGACTTCAGGGCAGATGGTGCTAAGTTCGGGAAAATGGCATGTCGCGACTACGACCGTAATGAATGTGCCTATGACCGTAGTCAGACTGCGTAGCTCTCTGACTTTAGATTGGGACTTGACTACGGCTGTAATGGATGTGCCTACGACCGTAATCAAGTGTGTGACTTGTGTACTTCATCCGATTTTTCTCCTTTCAGCTCTGAATCGCACATAAATGGTCTCTTTTGCTTTCGTTACTTATTTCCTGCATTATAAAACATATATAGGAAAGTAACTTGAATTTTGGACTTAAACTTGACTAATTAAATCTAAACTTACCAAATTTTGGCTTATTTTACACAATTAGCTCTAGAATTTCGAGTATACAATTTTGGCTTATCAAATTCTTTCAAGCCTAGTCCTTGCTTGCCCTCAAGCAAGTCTAAACTCACGAGAATCAACTCGAGTATTTCATGAAATCTAAACCAATTTCGTCTAAACAAATCACAAGTAGCTTCTCAAGGCAAATTAGGGTTAAAAAAATCAATATAAAGGCATACAATGAGGTAATGTATTTGGAATATTTTTTAACGATCTTCTTCACCTCATAAACACAATTTTTTGTTGTTTATTTAAAGTAAATATAATCTACATGTAATCTAAGCAAAATCTCTAACTCAAGTCTTTGGATTTTATAGAAATTATTTAATTTACTTGTATGAACTCATAAGCACTCCAACAAAGGAAAAATTACTCCTAAATCGACAAGTTATTGTGATACCCTTGAGTTAGTAATTCCTGAACCATTCGCCCAAATTTCACAAGTAATAACCAATTTCAGATAATCCTTTGAAAAAAATAAGTTAAGGATGTAAAATGTGTCCGATGCTTTTGACTTTTTTCTTTGCGCATCTGTCTATTTTTGGCTCGCTCGTTTTTTATTCACTCATCTTTATGTTATTTTTGTTTTTTTTATATTATATTCGAATGTATTTGTCCTAAGGACTTCAACCCTACGTGTAACTCACTTTTTACAATATATACCTTTATTCAATTAAGAACGATTAAGAAATAATTACTAAGTCTCACGCAAAGCTCCCTACGGGAACAAAGCCTTTCGAGAACTCTTGTCTTAGCGTGACTGAGACTTGATTACTACGTTGTGAAATTGAGTTCTAAATTCAAGGTCACAGATACAAGAGATCGTAACTAAAATCAATTTGAGAATATATTTTGAACTACTTATGGGCAATACAAGTGAACTAAATAATTTCCGACCAAATATCTTGTAAAGCTAGATAAATCTAACAATTAGAGGTTGTTTAGTCTAAAATGCAAATATTTTTCTAATTTTTTTATTTTTCTTATTTAAAAAAAATCATTTGTACAAAGTTGAAAGTAAACATGCAACTAATTAATCTAAGTACAAATAATTTTTGTTTGTGTTATGAGGTTATATCGCTAAAATCACCCAATGTATAGAGAATTTTTTTTATGCCTATTTTTTTATTATAAACTCTAATTTGCACCGAACTACGATTTTTATCTCCTAAACTAAAAAAAGTAAAGATACAATATGATTTCCTTTTCTACCTTATATACCCCCAAGCCTATCTAAAAGAACCGTCACAGTGCGAAAAGCAAGCCAAGACAAGTAAATAAAGAAAAATAATAGGGAAAAGCTCACAATACAAGACGCGAAAGAGCTCAAGACGCAACAATGATTGCGCTCATCGTGCATCATCATCAACGTTAGTTGTTATTTCATAGGGTACGTGTGTGGGGTTGTCTTGCTGAGGCAAAAGTTTATAATCCACATATTAAGAAACTGGATTCTAAAACTATTAGTTGTTATTTCATAGGTTATCCTAAGAGATTCAAAGGATTTATGTTTGATTGTCCCTCACATACCACTAGAATAACTGAGACTAGACATGTAGTATTTTTTTGAAAATGGCTACATTAGTGGGAGTAATGAAAAACAAACTGTAAACCAACATGAAGAAGATCAAATTTATGTTCCAACTTTGATAACTACATATGATATAAGTTCTTCTCCTATAGAAGTAAATAGTGATATCAATGTCAATAATGATCCTAACATTGATGAAGTACCTATGCTGCCACAAGAACCTTTGCGTAAATCGCAAAGACAAAGAAAATCTGCAATACCTGATGATTATATTGTATATCTTACTGAAGAAACTTGTGATTTAAGTCAAGGAGACGATCCTATCTCATTTAAGCAAGCTGTTATGAGCAAGAATTCATCTCAATGGTTGGATGCCATGAATGATGAGATGAAATCTATGAAAATTAATGAAGTTTGGGATCTTGTTGAGTTACCTGTTGGAGTTAAACTTGTAGGAAGTAAATGGGTTTACAAAACTAAAACATATTCTCAAGGTAACATTGAAAGATACAAGTCCCGACTAGTTGCTAAAGGATTCACACAACAATAAGAAGTACATTATCATAATACTTTTTCACCAGTCTCAAAGAAAGATTCATTAAGAATTGTATTAGCTCTTGTAGCTCATTATGATTTAGAGTTACATCAGATGGACGTCAAAACTGTATTTCTTAATGGTGACTTGCATGAAGAAATCTATATGAAACAACCTGAAGGTTTTGTTGTCAAAGGCAAGGAACATAGGGTGCCGGTTGAAACAGTCAATTTATGAGTTAATTGTGTTAATATTTCATGTGATCAAAGTAAAGCTTTACCACTAAAATTGCATGCCATGCATGGTTCATCTTCCGATGATCTATGTATGCTTCTGTATTTAATGATACTTTGATTATCACAAAAAGGAATTTAGTAACTCTTCTAAAACAACGATTATTAAAAAATTTGTGAAATATCGTCGGCATAAGTTCAAAAAAAATTCCGAAAAAAAATATTTTTAGGATAAGACAACAATTATTTTAAATCGTTGTTGGCGTAGGTTGAATAACGATAACGATTATTTAAAATAACCGTTGTCTTTTTTAGATTTTTCTTTCCAAATTTTGGCAGTGCTTCGCAATGATCAGTTTTTCATCCTAAATGAAGATGTTATTTAATCTATTTTATCTTTGACATTTATTGTGAGTTGTAAAGTAAGAAATATTGTTATTTGTTTAAAAATTTGTATTTATGTGTTTCCACAGGAGTTTCTTGCAAGAGATATTGGACGATAGGATTTTAAGTAGATAAAAAGCATACGAGTCATTCGTCTAGAAAGCTTCACAAACTCCAGTCATGCAATTCTATGACTATGTCAACTCCTTCACGAAAATGGATGCTTCTTCTTTAATGCAATTGATGTTTCAGCTCAAAAGATGCAATTTATAAGACACCTCGTGTTAGATTTTTAACCAGAAAATTGTACCCCTTCAGATAACTGATTCTGAAGTTAGCTTTGCTGAATATTGCAATAGAGAGGTTTAATTCTTGTTAAAGAACAAAACAAAAGATCTCTCGTTTATATCCTTGTGTTGTTAAGATATCAGTTGCATCTTTTGAGCTATCTTTTTGTATTTTATCTAGTTAGGTGTTTTATTTGAATTTTGTTTCTTTTTTCTTTTTTATTGTGATCATTGATAGTAATGTGATATGTTATATGCAATATACACGTGCTATCTTTTAATGACAAAAGAGGAAAGAGCACGCACGTTCTATTTTTATTATGTCTGTAATTTGAAATGTCTGTAAAAGTTTAAATGATACATTGACTAGCAAATACAAGACTAGCTATTAGAATATTTTTTAAAATAAAGACCTACAACAACGATTATTTATTAAATAACAATTGCGTTAGACAACCTTTGTCAATAATTATTTAGTAATAATCTTAATTTGTCTTATTGCGGATATTAAATTATTATTTTTTCTTCGACAGCATTCATTTATCAATGATCCTTTATACGAATTACCAACTTCTTAGACGCCAATGATTAAAAATCGTTGGATAAAATGATTTTTAATTGTTTACTTATCTTTTTGGTGTGTTGTGGTAGTGTTTATATATACATATATAATTTTAAATGTAATTAATCACATGTTTACGAACATGTGTGCAAAAATACTTTTTTTTTGCCTTTTATATTTCTTAAAGAAAAATCAATTTTAAACGAATCATAATAACTATTGTCATGTGATATTCGGTCAATATAAAATATCTAAATAGTTAGTCTATGTGGGACTTAATTGGATCCGAACATTTAGTTCATTTATTTTAAATTATGACTGTTAGGATAATTGGATAAATATTAATCTAGCAGAAACTAAAGCACCGTTAAACAATCAATTCAATATGAATCAACAGTAATAAGTTCAAAAGGAGAGGTTCCAGTAGAAAAGTTGGAAACGCTTTAATCATGGTAAAAGTTTGTCTATGAGGTAGACGACTAGACGACGGTGAGGTCGTGCGCCACGTGGCAGGCAGAGAGTACTCATCTTCTTTTCCTGACCCATCTCATATTCCCATCACATCGTCAAGTCAAATCACTACTTTGAAATGAAGAAATGTTTTTTAAATTAGCACACAGATTTCGAATTGGAGATCTTCTGATCTCCGCAGAGTTATCTGTCTGTTGAGTGTTGGCTCTCTGATATTTCTCTCTCCCTTTCTCGTTCTATTAACTCACGATTTCATGTGAAAAGGCAACTCAAGCTTCTGCAGTTCTGCCCATGCTTCTCGATTCTCATGTAATAAAAAAAGAGACCACTAGAAACGTGATTGACGCCAAAAACTTACAGTTACTATAAGGGGTGGTAAGACTAAGATCACGGGTCTTTTCACTTTTGTTTCTGTCGGAGTTTTATCCCCGATTTAGTAAACTGCCTGTCAGGTCACTCCTTTTCTCAATAAATTAATTCTTTTCATGCAAAATGTAAGACAAACATGCAAGAGGCGGATGCAAGTAGTTTCGGACGAAGTGTCTCGGGTTGCAAAATAATTTTTGTTTGTACGATTTGTGAATTTTTTTTGAGAAATAATCAAGTAAGAAATTTATGTTATTTTGTTATCTCCGTAAAAAAAAATTATAGATATTGACTTTCTGACGAAAATTCTGAATCCGTCTCTGAAACCAAGAGTAGATTCTACTTGTGCCGGCTGCTAATGAACAATACCGTTTATGCTAAATGGACTGGACACTATTGAACATTTATGGAATAAACTATTTTTTAGTTTTGGTTGAAGTCTAGTTTAAGTCTAATTGCTAAAATTGAACTGTACTAATTGTTGACAAATTATGAACAAATTATAGACAAATTATTGACTAATTGTGAACAAATTGTGGAAATAATTGCGAGCACAATGTGAGATTAAATAAAAAATATGTTCAAACATCCAAATAAATCAACCAAGTTCTAACTCTCTGTTTCACAAAGAGAAAACTAAGTTATTTGCACAAAAAACCTAAGTTTTTCAATACTATGATGAAAAAACTTTCATTTAACGAGGACTGTGCACTGTGGTGTACACTTTTTGGAGCGATAAATTGAATACTAATTTATAAAAAAAATAGGTTGTCTTAGTTGTTAGCGATAATACAGTCAATTTTTGCAAATACAAATCAAGTTCTAACTAAGCATAAATAATTTTATAAATTTTGTTTCCACTGTATGCATATCAGCATATGTAGACGCATGACGTCTGCATTATAACATATGTGATCTGCACGAACTCCATTGCATCATGTTTTTCATGTGACAAGCTTCCGCATGCACATGTGCACTGAACTTAATTGGTGTTCATGCGATTTCATTTGATCAATGAATTAGAATTAATTTACAACTGACATACCCTCTCCTTGGTGGGATTCAGACATTCAGTACTCTTTTGAATTATAATTTTTACCTGAGCTTCATTGAGATCTCTACAATAAATGCAATGTTTCTCGCTAGATCGTAGATGTGGTGTCTTTTTTATTGAAAATTTTAATATTTACATCAATTTCCTATAATTTGGCTAATGCATTTACATAATTAAGCGTTTTAATCAGAAGACTTGAGAGTTGAATTTTGAAACTTTTATGTATGTCTGAAACATTGATGTAAGTTACTCAATTAAATAATACATCAAGATCTAGTGCAGTAACCTAGAATATATATTCTCCAAGTATATTTTAATGATCTCCGAAATATTTGCAAATAGTACTATACATCAGAATTATTATTATTTTTAAATATATATGTGTACCGAAGTTTTGAAATTTCAATTTATATACAAAAATTTGAAATTAGTAGGTCTTCCGCCGCTTCAAAAAAAAACTAATTATATACAAATTCATTAGAGTGGAAGCCAGATATTTCAGGTTTGAAGAATTACCTAAATATTTCAATACATTGATGAACTTTATTTGTTGAAATATTATATATTGCTTATAGTCATGATTAACTACATATATATACATAAACGTGTTCTTCGAATATATATCATTAATTATACCTCTTTCAAATACCAAAAACATTCATGCCTTATATATTATGAAAAAATCCTGTGTAACTTTACATAGTTTTTTATCCTTTCAATAATATGCTACTCTGGCTTTGACCACGAACAAGTGGTGAAATATGCATTATACAACATAACGAGATTTTGCAAATTCATAAAACTGAGCAAGAAAGAATGTCAAACATTGTTTGCAAAAGTGAAAAAGAATTTTTGAAGTTAAAGACAACAGTTGCTTAAAATAATTGTTGTTTTAGAGATAGAAAAATTAACTGTTACTTATATACAATCATTGTCTTATTTTTTCAGAATTATTTTTTTTAAATTCTTAAACAACATTTATTTAATATAATCATTATCGTAGTCTATCTAATACAACAGTTATTTTAAATAATCGTTACCTTATCTCCGACTCCAACCATATCTTAAATGAAGGGTTAATTTCACAACTCTTTCTCTCTTTTAGTCTTTCTTTCTGATCGCCTTCACAACTTCTCAAACTTCTCTGGCACCCCCTCTTCTTCATCTGGTCGCCTCCACTTCTCTAGCTGATCTGATCTGCTAGTGATATAGGTGTGGAGATTATCGACATGCACCTCTTGTTTTTTCTCCCTCTCGTCGATGCATGCCTTGGGCATGAGAATGATCGATTCCTCCAGATAATTCATGTTCACCATCGGTCTCGTGTTTTTATCCTCTCAACGATGAGCCTTGTTGTGTTTTTCTCCTCTCGCTACGCCATCTGCATCATCTTCTTTGAGTATTTATTTCGTTATTTTGGTATTTCTTATAATAGTTAGAAAAAATATTGCTGCAAGGACTTAAAATATGGTGTTTATTATGCAAAAGAATTTAGGATTTAGGATGTAGTGTTTGATAAGAAATAGTTAAATTATAAAAAAATAAGTTAAATTGTTAAATAATTAATTTAGTATAGCAAGACATGTTGATATATTTTAATCAAAATTATGTTACAACACTGCTGTAAGTGAAGCACAATTGATATGTTAAAAATCCAACAATAGAAATGTTGATTTCACCACTATCACGACACTTGATAGCGGGTCTACCAAAGGGCTGCTATTAATAGCAGACCTTTAAGAGGTTCAACAACACTTACTACTACAAAAATGACCTTTAATACCCTTAATTAATAGCGGGTCTACCAAATGACAGTTATTAAAATGGGCCAATGGCGATCTTGAAATTAATTTTAAACCTTTTATATCAAACTTTATTACGATCCGATAATAAAACCTTTTTATAGTAGACATTTAAGAGGTTCGATATTAAAACCATCTTTTATATCGGATGGCTTGGAAGGGTCGTATAAAAAAGAGTTTTTAAAACCGGATGGCTTGAAAGGTCCGGTTTAAAAGTGATCTTTAACATCGGCCTATAGTTCGATTTTAATAGGGATCATTAGTATTGGATTGCTTCTAACGTCCAGATTTAAAAGTTTCTCACGAATCTTTCCTATATCCTTAAATTTGCAGCGTCCATTCTAACCGATCCAACGCTCAGAAATTACTCAAAAAATATATCGGGAATCCCTCTCATCCCTCTCTTTATATATATATAATTAATCTTTACTCCTTTCTCTCTCTCATCTGATCTCTTTAATTTTTATTTCTCATTTCTCTCTATCTCTCAACAAATCAAACCAAAAATATTTTAATTTGGAGGAAATATCAATATTTTTAATTCTATCTCTCAATCTGAATTTGGAGGGAAAATAAAGCAAAATGGAAGACAAATAGAACTAGTATGCATTCTTTGATTTCAAAATCATTTTCAGAATTTCTTCGCTTTTTCTTTTTTAGACATATAACATGAAAGAAACATTTATTCAAATGGTTTAATTGAAAAAAAATTATGTAAGTCTTACAGTGTATTTGAAAAAATATTACAGCAATAAAAGAACATATTTGCAAATTAAGTCTTTTGTTTAATTATTTTTTAATAAAGAACATTCTGCAAAAAATACATGTCAATCTGTTACATCGTAGTTGTCACACATGCAACTACGTATTTGTTTTTTAGATCTTTTAATACCAGCCTTTTATTAAGATTTGGTGTTAAAGACTCTTTTTTAATATCAGTTTTTTACTATGATTCGGTTTTAAAAGCTGTCTTTAATAGCGGCCTTTTACTATAGTTCGATATTAAAGCCTAACATTTAATAGCCGGTGCTTCCAATATTTAGCAGCTCTCTATAATACCCTCTATATTCGATATTAAAGGTTATAGTAGGACGGTATATATTAAAAGCCAAATCCGTAATAGTGATTTATTTGTCAATAATTCTTTATACGATTTAATAATTTTTTATACAACAGTCGGTGCATAACCGTTTTTATAAGATAATTTGTAATCGCCGGCAGATTTTTTGGTGTGGTAATAATAATACATTCATAAATATGCCTGCCTCTCTGATTCACTGTTTATTGTAAAAATTGCTTGCAGTAAAATGCTATCTTGCAGTGGCCTGACAGGTAATTTTGTGGTTATTCTTTCATTGGCTGTTGATCAAGAGGCATAATATATATATTTTTTTGCTTTTAACGATGACACTATGATAAGGTAGGGATCAAATAATGTCAGTGTCTGGTCTGCGGGATGCCAAGAAAAAACTATGATCGCAGAGTTGCATGCAAAACAATCAATGAATCTATGGATCTACACTCTACAGCTTGCCAAAGGAAAATTTATGTTTACTAGTTATACACGCTGGCGTTCCGTGCGAAAAAAATAAATTTAAAATTTTTGCATTAAAATAATAAAATTATAATAAATCATTTAATTAATATAAAAGATAAAAAGCAACGGTAATTTTTTTTTTCAAAAAATACTACAATGTGAAACTCACTGTAGCAAGTTACAATGAAAATACTGTTTATAAATATTCTAGCTAAGATGTTCAACCTTTATATGTGTAATATATATGCCGTGCTAGCTATATATACGTTGCAGATGCATGCAATGTTACTTAATTTAATAAATATGTTCCATATATAATTCCCCTACTAGTTTCAAAAAAAGAAAATGTTCCAAATATATATAAGAGTATTTTTAATGTGCAATCAGCTTTCAAAAAAAGAAAATGTTCCATATATAAGGGATACTTAATTAGCAGTACTCGATCGGATGAGGACGAGATGCCCAATTAATTAACTTCAAAATTTCATATGTTATTTTGTGCAATTTTTATGTATGTCATTAATTTTCTGTCATTTTATGAAAGAGTTTGGATCAGCATTTCGACCATGAAGAATTGCAATCTAAAATTATATATATTGATCACGATTGATCTGTACAGTATATACTAATTAATTACTTCAATGCTTAATTAGATCTTGTTAACTCGTCTCTTCTTTTTGCGAAAAGCTTTTAACAGCAGTCAGTCAGGTGACGATATGCTTTAAAATGAAATATTACTTTAAGATTTCTTTTTATTCAGTACTGTTTCATTAACTAACTTCCGTATATGAGGTTAGAGGCCGTTTATTATTTTAAGTGCTTGTACTATCATAGCATCTCTAATTTCTGAAATTTTTAGAGTTTCTTCTGATGTGTCAATTTCTAAATGAGTTTTAAAAATGTAGATGAGTTTCTTATTTAGAAATTTTTGCTCAAAAATTTCTTATTTAGCAACTATATTTTAGAGTTTATAAACTCTGACGTAGCTTAATCATTGACTAAAATGACCGGTCTTAAATATTGATAATATTTACTGACGTGACAATTTAGAAACTCTAATTTTTCAGTTTTAGAGATTGAGAGTTTAGAAAGTAAAAAAAAATTAAATTTCTAAAAGTAATGTTTAATAATTTAGAAACTTTGAAACATTTCACGTGTTTAGAGATACTGTCAGGCTCAGCAAAAGAAGTGTTATTCTCTCTGACGTTCATAAATAATTTTTTGTTCTGTTTTTGAACAAATAGCGATTTGTGCAAAGGGGATCAGAATAAGAACTGGTGGCAAAAAATGCTACATTCCATGTGTGTTCAATCAGCCAAGTCAATCATTCCCATCTTTTATATATATAAAAAAAAGAAAAGAATGGAAGTGAGGCATGTCAGTATGGCTATTCTTCACAATACACTTTCTTTTTCTGACAGCTTATGTGCTCAGTGCTCTAAATTCTAGTGCGTGTTATATAATTATTGTATCAAATATTATCACTAATATTATATTTTATAATATAAAATATGTCATATAAATTTGATTAGTTAAGAAATGATATAATACATATTTTGTCAATTTTTTATAAGAATACATATAGAATTGAAGTGATTTAATTATAGTTCTTGATGGAAATTATAATTGATATAATTAATATTGATGATTAAAGTAAGTGTCAAAGTGATAGAAATATGATTTGAATAAAAAATGAATGAAAAACAAATTAAATAGATAAAAAATCACTTTCATTGCGAGTCACAAAGAAGAGGGAAAATCAACGCATAAATTTTCACTTCATTGAGGATCGGAATGAACACATTGCGGGCCACAATTGAAGCAATAAATGAGAAAGAAATCAAACTCATTTTGAGCCGCAATGAACGAGATCAGAAGTCAGAAGACAATCAAATTAAAACTTGCTTGTTTTGACTGGTTCTTTTCTGAATTGGCACCAAAGTCATAATATATCTTGTGTGCACACGGTTTGAGAATGTTTTGAAAAAAAATATTGACATCAAATATTTTTTAAAATATTTATTTTTAATTACGAGATCTCTCCAACATACGTTAACACTATTATATAAACGTTTGATCTTCAAGGTATACAAGTGTGTTAAAGTGTGCATGCTGCACTTAGAAGTCTATATTGCTCTCTCCATTAACTGCAAAATATCTAGATTTTATTCGTGAGTCGAGTAGCACACGTGTTTCCTTAGAAAGAACCGTCAGCGAACAACAAACCGAGTGTTAAGGAAAAAAATTTGCAGCGAAACGCATATCTTTTTCATAAAAAATAACTTGACAAGATGAAAAATAATTACCCGCTTTCATTATTTATATTTATACATCTTAGACCTTTAATTCACACTCGGAAACAGTGCCTACATCGGATTTCTCCTGTTTAACCCTTTTCAGATACCGCTCAATTGTGCTCCCATGAACAGAAAACTGCATTTGGGTTTGTATATGACCAAAATGATTGTTTTTTTATGATGCACGTGCATCCGACAAACGAGCAGAAATATAGAGGTGCAATTATCGAAAACTTGATGTTCTTAAAAGGATAGAATTTTTATTAGTTTTTCTGTTATAGACTTCTTTTGTCTTTCTTGCTTTCTTCTTGCTACTGAAATTTGTAATCTCTTTTGTGATCTTGTTTCATAAAATTAAGTCGTTTAAAGTAGGCTCGACCTAAAAACAACAACAACAACAACAAGTTTCACACCATCTTGTTTCATAATATCTTTTTAAGGCTTGTTTCTTGATAAGAAATTTCAACAGACTTTCTTCTTTATTAAAGAAAAAAAGAGAGATGCTTAACAGAAAATTATAATGCCTTCTTGAATTTTTTGCCTCCAAAAAGATTCAGTGTAGTACTGTGTACGGGAAAGAGAGAGGAGAGAGATAGGGAGAGGGAGAGAGTCCTGTGTGCACTGTGCAGGCATTCATCTGTCTTTTCATGCATTTATAATCTCTCTTTTTTTTAATATTGGCAGAATATCGCACATGGACTTGAAGAATATTATGTAAAGAAGCTCTCCTGTGACCTGTCAAACAAAATTGGAAGAGTCCCTGTCCTTGTTGCGATAATTATGTATTATAATAAATCATTTTGTTTTAATTAGATAGCAATCAAATAATAACTGGGTTTGGATATAACTACTACATAGGAATATAGGATAAATGTCAATGACTCGAGCAATCTGGCAGTTTTGATAATAGTTTCACAATTAGGACAATGAAAAAATACAATTAGATGCAGTATTTTAAAATCGATTAATCTTTCGGTTAGTCGCCGGAAGCTGGTAAACGTAACGTACAGAGTACTTTTGTGTTTTTTTTCATATAAAATAATTAGTCGACCACTAAACATGATTAATCAACTGACATATTGATTAATCGATCGTCAAATTCGATTAATTAGCCAATTAATTTTTCAAATTAACTAAATATAATAAATATTTGAATACTGTATTTTAAAAATAACTAAGATATTACGAATTCATAGCATTAAAATTTTATTTATTATTTCTTAAATTAAATTGTTAATATTATATTCTTAAATATACAAGTACTGTTATTTTTATTCAATTTTTTATTTTTATATATTAAAAATATTAACTACAAATTGTTCGCAAAAGACGACTAATAGACCGTACATCGATTAATTGCTTGACGATATCTATTCCGTCCATCAATCATATTCCATTTTTTTAAACAATGATTCGATATAATTTAGCATGCATATATGATACTTCTTTTGTAAAATTACATGTCTTGAATAACATCGATCCTAAAGAAAGAAGCCAACATATATTTTTTTAGAGAAATTATTTTGATACCATAATTACGTACTCCATACTAGTATCCTGCATAAGACAGAACTCTTTCTATTGTTGAATTTCAGATCTAACCTTCCGTCCTCCACTATCCTTCATTTTTTGTCTTATTTCTTTTTTTGAACTTATTTATTTCTCTCCCAAATGCATATTTGTTCTTACTTTTTATCGATGAAACCATTAAAAAACATTGCCGAATAAATACTTTGCATCAATGAGTTGGTTAAAAACATTGACGAAATGCTGTTTTGCATCAATGAATCGATGAAAATCATTGATGAATGTCAGGTTTGCATTGATGAATCGATGAACCATTGAAAAACATTGCTAGTATTAAAACATGAGAGGTTAGTATGACCACCTGAGATGTTACCATTAGAGGAGTTAGTATGACTATCTAAGATGTTAGTATCACTATCAGGGTTAATATGACCATCAGATTGGTTAGTATAACCACGTGAAATGTTAGTATGACTATCAAAGGAGTTAGTATGACCATATCGTTAGTTAGTATTAGCTCATTTTTATATAGTGTAGATTAGACATGAAACAATGAAAAAAAAACAGACTTGAAATAACTAGTCTGAACACTAGCTTTATTTAGTCTTAACACATTTTTTATTTAGTATGCACACCTATTTTATTCAGTATGCACATCATTTATGTACAAAATAGATTTGAAACAGCAAGTATGACCATCAAAGAAGTTAGTATGACCATCAGAGGAGTTAGTATGACCATATCCTTAGTTAGTATGCGCACCATTTCTGTACAAAACAGACTTGAAACAGCTAGGCTGAACACCTATTTTATTTAGGCTCAACACATTTTTATTTGGTCCGAACACCATTTTTATTTAATATGTGCCTCATTTTTGTGTAGAACAGACTTGAAGAAGTGCAAAAAACAGGCCTGAAATAACTAGTATGAACACCTTTTTTATTTAGTATGAACGTTTGTTTTATTTAGTCTGAATATTTGTTTAATTTAGTCTGAAAACCTATTTTATTTAGTCTGAACTAGTATGACCATATCCTTAGTTGGTATGAGCACAAAATAACGTTTGATCTTCGAACGAACGTAACTTTTGACTCATAACTCTGATTCGCACGTATGAGCACTTTTCAGAAACAACAAGACACGATGCACACACTCTAGTGTAACCCCGTAAAGATGCTGTTTTGACCTCGAAAATACTTCTAAAGCCTGCAAATAACATTTTTTTTAGTTTTTTCTGTATCTTTTTTTGCTCAAATTTTCTCACAAAATGCTTTAAACAATGTAGAAACATATTTGAAACAGCTAGTATGAAAACATTTAAAATTTAGTCAGAACACTTGTACTACCAAATTAATTTTATTTCCTTCATCATTCCCTCCCCATATGAATTTTCTAATAATGGTGTCAATTTTGTCACATATGTGAGCATGTAGTTTGGTGTTTTGCATGACAAAACTAGGTATGACTGCTAGCACAACTTTTTCCAGTGTGATTCTTTCTGCCAGTGCCAATCTTCTTGCTTTCCATCCACTCAATCTGTTCATCATTTTCCCAATTAGATCTGCATATTAATCTACTGTTCTTCTTCCTTGGGCTAGTTTGATTCCTAAATATTTTCCCAGGTTGGCTGTCTGATTAAACCCCAATGTCCTTGTTATTTTCCTTCTTGTTGAATTGTTTATGTTGGCTGAGAAAAGGATTTTTGTTTTCTCTGCACTTACTTTTTGCCTTGACACTTCACAAAACTCATTTAGTGTTTGGGAAATTATCCTTGCTTGTTCTTCTGATGCCTCAGCTAGTATCAGCATATAATCTGCAAACATCAAGTGGGATAATTCAGTCCTTTTCTGCATATTTGCACTGGTTTCCATGCCTTGATTCTTACTAGTTCTCGAATTTTCTGTGCTAGTCTCTCAACACAAAGCACAAATATATAGGGGGATAGAGGGTCTCCTTGGCGTATGCCCCTTTCAGGTGAGAAGAAATATGTTCTTTCCCCATTAATTATTATGCTCATTCATACTGTGGTGATACACTTCATCATGATTTCAATCATTTTTTTTGGTAATCTTGTCTCACTAAGTGTCTCCTGAATGAAATCCCATTCTAGTCGATCATATGTCTTTTCTAGGTCCACTTTGATTGCCATAAATTCTTTTCCCCTTCTCTTCTTATGAAAAGTGTGCACTATCTCTTGAGCTATGATGATGGTGTCCACTATTTGTCTCCCTGATACAAAGCTTGTTTGTTCCTCCCTAATTAGACTAGATAATGTTGCTTTCAACCTTTGAACAATAACCTTTGTAATGAATTTGTACACTGGGTTACATAACCCAATATGTCTGAAGTCTTTCGTAGAAAAGGGTAGTGTTACCTTGGGAATTAGGCATACAAGAGTATCATTCATCACCTCATCTATATTTGCCTTGTTTGTGAATATATTTGCAATCCATCTGGTCCATTGTGAATATATTTACCTTGGGAATGAGGTTTGGTTTAACTATTTCCCATTGTTTCTAGTAGAATATTGCTTGAACACCATCTGGTCCAGGGGCTTTCATTGCATCAATATTGAACACTGCTCTCTTTATTTCTTCCTCATCCAAATTCTTAATGAGTGAGTAGGGATCTCAGGGAATGCTCCTCCCATATACTCTGGATCTGGTCTTTGTTGATCGCCACCTTTGAACAATTCTTTAAAATATTCTAGTGTCAGCATTTTTAGGTCTGAGGTTGTTGTGACCACTTCACCTAGTGTTGTGGTTAGAGCTATGATGCCTTGTGATTTCCTTCTTATTTTGACTAAGGCATGGTAGTAGCTAGTATTTCTGTCACCCTCTTGTATCCATTTACATCTTGCCTTTTGTTTCCATAGTATCTCTTCTTGTTCCATGACAGCACTCGGATCTTTTTGCAATTGTTTTTCAAGGGAATTTAGAAAAGGAGAGTGTTTACGTGCCAATGCTTCTTGGATGCCTTTAAGCCTCCCATCAAACGTTTTTTCCTCGATCCATGTGATGTGGCCAAAAACCTCATTATTCCAAATTTTTGCTTTCATCATAATAGCTTTGACTGCTCTAGGGATTTGTTCATCTTGTTGCCAATTCTCCTTCATGAAGTTTGCAAAGTCTGCATTTAGCAGCCAGACAGCTTCAAATTTGGGTAGACGTGTTGGGATTAATTCAATTGAGTTGGTGCAATTCAATTAGGGTATCAATCGAATAAACCATTCCCTACTCTAACACAATTTGCAATTCAATTCAATTAACGAAAATCGTTACAACATAAATGAGATAAAAGAGTTGCATAAGCTTTTACTTACTTTTCATCTCCGCCAGTCGTCTCTGGTCTCTAATCCAAGTGACGATCGAGATGTCTTGAATCAACAGAAGTTCTTCGGTATGCCTTTTTCCCAACAGATCCTTCCAAACGATTCGGAAGTGCTATCCTTTCTCCGACGGTCACAAATTTTCCTGACGGAGTATGAACTCTTAAATGGAGTGGAGTATCAATAGCTATGCACAACGCATGTGCCCTACTCACAGAAAATTCTGATCTCTCGTTACCCCTTAACGTTTGGAGATCCGGGACCTTATATAAGGGTCAGAGTGTATCTTGAAAATATGCTGAATTAATTATCAAATATTCTTCAAATATTTGTAAGTATATTCTCTCCAATTCTTTTCCAAATCCTAATATTTACTACTGCAAATATATCCATGAATTTGGTACAAAATACATTTTATTCAATCAGAAAGATAACGGGTGATCTAGACATCCAAACCATGCCTTACAGAAGGTCTTTTGCGGTCGCAATGAATCTCATTGCGGTCGAAATAGACTTGACAACTCAACACTTGGCAAGTTAATGCTAAGTGTCTTGCGGTCGCAATGGAATCCATTGCGGTCGCAATCAATCATGCCAAATTGGCAGATTTGTTGCTTATTTTCCCCTATTGTATTGCGGCCGCAATGAATCTTATTGCGACTGCAATGAATCTTATTGCGACCGCAATAGATCACGATTTCTGCTGTTTTGCTTGGTCTTTGATCCAAAACAAGTTAGATTTGGCTCAAACAATATTTCTAACTTTACACTAAGACCCATATATACATTAATTGATCATAATCAGTCCAACAATAATTATAATCAATTTAGATAAGTTCTATATGCATTCGTGCCCAAAATCTTGTTGAAATATGTATAATGCCTTGTATATTAATTAATCACATTTAGCGGCATATCTAACTGTTACTCCTCGTAACATTAGCGACAGTACATGACATTTATGTAATCATATAACACGTAGTCCAACTTAATTTATTGAAATTAATGTCTTAATTCCAACAATACGAGCTTGTCTTTCAATCCTTCTTTGAGTTTCATCAAGGATAATTAGCAATGGGCTGTGATCTGATTGAACTTTAGCTAGGTGCTGGACCACTTCATCCTGATGTGCCTGTATCCACTGATTGTTTGCCAAGGCCCTATCTATCCTTTCATAGACTCCATCTCTACTCCATATGAATTTTTGTCCACTGAAACCAAGGTCTTTCACTCCACATCCATTGGCCCACCTTTGAAATTCAATACATTTGTTATCTGATGCTTTTGCTCCTCCTCTCTTTTCAGTTATATTCAAGTAAGTATTCCAATCTCCAGTTAAACACCATGGTTTATTCACTTGTCTTGCTATTAGTTGTGTTTCTTCCCATAGTACTTTCCTTTCATTCTCTCTAGGACTTGCATATACTGCAGTAAACATGAACTCATCTCCATCTCCAAATTTCACTTCCATGTGTATGAACTGGTGGTGAGGTTTGATGATTTGGATGGTAATTTCCTCATGTTGTCATAATACCTAAATGCCCCCCTGAGAATCCTCTTGTTTCCACTCTGTATGAGCGTGTGAGACCTAAATGATCAATGACCTTTGTTGCTCGATTGCCACTGATCCATGGTTCAACTAAAATGCACAAACTGGGTCTAAATTTTAAGCTAATTTCATTTAGACTTCTTTGGGTACGTTTATTCCCTATTCCTCTCACATTCCACACAAGTAAACATTTTTGTTTTAACTTTGTCACTTGATGTTTATCTAGAACTTGTTCTCTTAACACCTGACCATCAACTTGCCTTGGTTTTCATCTTTGCCTCCTATGTTTTCTTCTATTTCTTTCTGAACTAAATCTTCATTTGTATTGTGTTTTGGTTCAGTTGGTGTGTATTCTTTACACTCCCTCACTATTTCATTGATGTATTTCATCCTTATAATTTGGTTACCCTTTCTATTAAAATCTCCAGATTCATGGATATAAGGTTTCTTTTTTTCCAACCTTATTTTCAAAAGTGTGTCTACTATTTTCACCTTGATTCCTTGTTTGTTACTGTTAGTTGTGAACTGAAATTGTTGTTCCTCTGCTGGTCCCTTTAGATCCATCTCTCTTACCTCTTCATTCTCTTTATTATCATGCTTGTGATCTTGATGTGGTGTGTTATTACCTTTATGCCTCTTTGCTTGTTGGTTAACCTTGTTGCCATTATGCTCTAGGATCCCTACTACTTTTAATTGGTGCATTTCTTCAGTTGAGTTTGTGTTGTTATTGTTTGCTCTGTGGTTTCTCATGTATTATTTTTGAAATCCTTATAAAGCCCCTTTTTCCTTCTTGCTTCTGTACTTATTTAGTTTTCCAATTTTTATTGCATCCAAAGATATCATTCACACTGCCCCCTCCTTGTTTACTTGGAACATTTTCTTTGGTGACTCTTCATTCTTTTCCTCCTCTTCTAATTCAATAAGTTGTGAAAATCTTGATCCTTGATTTGTCCTTGTTGCTTCTCCCTGGTTTCGCTTGGTATTCACTTTTTGGTATTGTGTCTTTTGTTGGTTTGTCAACACCTTTCTTTTTGGTTGCACCTGCACCCATTCTCCCATGTGCTTGGTGTCTACATCTTGCAACAATGTTTTCTCTATTGGTACTACACCTCTCACTGGCTCCTTGGTATGGCTTTGGATGTGTTCCCCCTTTTTACTCATTTCACAAGCTGTCTGAACATGTCCCACCAGACCACAATTCAGACACAAAAGGTTTATGCCCTCATACTGCACCTTCTGCCACATTTCAATTACTTGTGTCCCATCTGGTACCTCGAGTTTGAAACGGTCCACTAATGGTTTTTTGAGGTTTATTTTTACAACAAATTTTGCAAAGTTACCTCTGTGCACTTCTCCTTTGTTGACATCCACTTTTATAAACTCTCCAATTCTACTTGCTAGAATTTCCAACATTTGCCTGTCGTTGCAATAGATTGGGAGATTTGGGAACCTTATCCAGACAGTTAGTTTCGATATCTCTTTTCCAAATTCACATTTTGAATCCCATGCTTGCACCAATAAGTAAGAACCCATGGCCATCCATGGGCCTTCAAACATTGCTTTCATCTAATCCTTTTCCAACACAAAACGAACTAAGAAGCAATCATTGTTGAGATCAATGATCTGCAAATTACCAGTAGGTTTCTAGAGTTGAATTACTCTATTTTTTCAGTAAGGTATAAGTTAGTTTCTTACCATATAATTTGACTATTACAGACCTCTTCCATGGGGTTGCAAGGTGTTTTACCACGCGTTCTAGAATTGTGATTGACTCAAAGCCCTCTTCCTGTTGTATACACATTTCGTTTGTGTCCCATGTCTTTCTGTTTCTTTGACTGTTTTATATCTCTTGTGGGGAGTTTACTCGTTTACTTGGCTTGAGAACCATATGCTCGGATTTCCCATTATCCTTTGTGCATATGACTCAACACTTTGCTTTTCAATCCTTATGGACCTTGCACTTTGCTTTTCAATCCTTATGGAACTTGCTTCCTCTGCTTCTCTCTGTTTCGATTGCGTGTTGTTTTCACAGTCCATAAGAGCAGAGGTACTTTGGTTGCTTTCTTCATGAAGAGATGGCAGCAAGGGGGCCTCTCCAGGGATGATGGTCGTTGTTTAGCTGTGGAGGCGGCCCTTCTGGTGCCGCCATGGATTGCACAGAGATGGTCGCCCAAAGCGGGTCAAAAATCACCTAGGAATTGCCTGCCTTTTTAGAGAAACTTTCCTATCTCAATCCCTTGATTGTTTATATATGTTCTAAGCGATAATTTGCTTTATTTTATGTGTTTATGGATTTTACTAGACCTAGATTAACTTTTGACAGCAAAGATATAGGTTTCGATCCGGAACGTGGGGTCAAGTCAACCCTACAATAAAATTAATGGAGTACACATGAGCACATCAAAGGGAGTATAATTAACATTAAAAAACCATCATGTAGAAGACAACTCATATAAGCAAATGGACAACTCCAGTATATCAGGAAATGGAGAGATATAATGCAGTTAGTTAGGAATTAGTTTACACTGTTCAAACACTCATGTACTCGGATAGATGTGTATATATATGATCATTTTAGCTCAATTGTAATCAACTCAGATTAATTAATAAAGATAGAATTCTCATCTCTTCTCTTCTTCTTTTACTCTTCTCTTTTCGGCTGAGAACTTTCATGGTATCAAAGCTCAAGAAAGCTCACGCTTGATCAAGAATCAAGATTTGATAACCATGGCAGCTTCCAGTACTAATCCAATCCAGTTTACACATCAAATTCATACGACACTCACGCACGACAACTTTCTTCTCTGAAAATCTCAGATACTACCAGTTCTCAAAGGCCATGGCCTTACTGATTTCCTTGATGCTTCCAAAGCTCCAGCAGAATTCACCATTGGAGAAGGAGGAGCTAGTGTCACAAATCCTCAATTCAAACTGTGGCATTAATAAGATCAGCTAATTTTGGCTTGGATCTTTAGTTCTATCTCTGCTCTATTACTTGCATAGGTTGTTCGATGTGAAACTTCAGCTTCTGTTTGGGCAACGCTCAATCAGATTCATTCTTCTCAGTCTATGGTCAAGATTCTCGATCTCAAGCTTCAATTGCAAACTACTAAGAATGGAGGTTCTACCTATGCTCAGTTTCTTCAGCAAATGCAAGGAATAGTTGATCAATTGCGTAGTATTGGTACAGATGTACTAGACAACGAATTGGTACTCTACACTCTACAGGGATTAGGATCTGACTATGAGAATTTCACTACTGCAATATCAATGCGTTTTCCTCCTCCTTCTATGCTAGAACTCACAAACCTGCTTCTTGCACATGAAGAAAGAATTCTCACAAATCTCAGATCCTCCTCCACAACATCAGTTCATTTAACATCTGCTGCTGACACAACATGTTCCAATGCTTCAACCTTTTATGCTCAAAACTTCAAGAATTCTCATGATCAACAGTCACAGCAAACCAATTTCAATTATAAAGGTCGTGGTTACAGAGGAAGAAATTATCAGAGAGGAAGGCGAATGGGTCGTTAGAATGCTTTATCTCTTGATCAGACTTAATGTCAGATCTGCAATAGAAGGGGGCATACTGCTCTTGACTGTTACAACAGGTTTAACATCAAATTCACTGGGCCTACACACTCTCCTCAGTCCTCCTGGCAGAACCTGACATGATCTCAACCCCTAGCACCAACAATTCCTCTCAGACACCTTGGTACATTGACTCAGGAGCATCCACCCATGTTACTTCTGATATCAACAACCTGAGTTCATACCAACCTTACTCAGGATCTGAGGCTGTGCACATTGGCAATGGGACAGGTTTGCAAATTGCACATAAAGCCTTCCCTCTTCTTTCTACCCCTCACAAGCCTTTAATCTTAAACAATGTTCTTCATGTACCATCCATCACTAAGAACCTATTAAGTGTATCTCAGTTAGGACTTGATAAAAATGTATTAATTGAGTTTTCTTCAAATTCATGTTTTGTCAAGGACCAAGCAACACACAGGATCCTGCTGCATGGCACATTACATAAAGGGCTGTATCAACTCAACTCCACTCATGGTTCTTCTTCTTCACATCAAGCTTTGCATGTCACTCATTCTAACAGTGATCTTTGGCACTACAAATTAGAACATTGTTCTCATTCTGTTGTAGATAGGTTGAATAAAAGTCATGCTATTTCTACAAACTATTCCAAATTTTCTGTATGTTCAGATTGTAATAAAGCTAAGGCACATAAATTGCCATTTTTACCCTTTGAGCATTCTGCATCTAGCCCCTTAGAAGTTATCCATTCTGATTTATGGGGCCCAGCTCCTGTTTCATCAAATGAAGGGCATAGGTATTATGTTCTCTTCATAGATGAATTCTCTAGATTTACTTGGATATACCCTTGTGCTAGCAAATTTGATGTAGCCAGCATCTTTTCCAAGTTCAAAGCCAAAGTAGAGAATTTATTATCAGCCAAGATCAAAATATTTCAATGTGATGGTGGCACAGAGTTCAAACCACTTTTTAGGGAATATCCAGAGATCACATTTCAAATTTCTTGCCCATATACCCCTGAGCAAAATGGGTTATCTGAGAGGAAACACAGGCATGTGGTTAAACTCAGTCTGGCTAATATCTTTTATGCCAGTATTCCCTTACAGTATTGGAATTTTGTTTTTGAGAGTGTTACCTTTGTGATCAATAGGCTACCATCCTCTACTACATCAGACATGTCACCTTTTGAGAAACTGTTCAAACAAAAATCAGATTACAACATGTTTCACATTCTAGGTTGTGCCTGTTAACCCCTTCTTAGACCCTATACTGAGCACAAACTGGAACCAAGATCTCAACTGTGCATTTTCTTAGGGTATTCAATATTCACAAAGGATACTTTTGCCTTGAACCCGAGACAGAAATGGTTTATGTCTCTAGGCATGTTAAGTTTGATGACAACAATTTACCCTTCAAAACATTGGCTTCCTTGCAAGTTGATTCTCAAAGTCCTCCGACTTTCATTCTTGCCACACTCACTGTTCTTCCTGAACCTATTTTAGATGAAACACCAGCTGTGCTCTCTCAAAATGACACATCTACAGCTCATATAAGCAAATGGACAACTCGAGTGTATCAGGAAATGGAGAGATATAATGCAGTTAGTTAGGAATTAGTTTACATTGTTCAAACACTCATGTACTCGGATAGTTGTGTATATATATGATCATTTTAGCTCAATTGTAATCAACTCAGATTAATTAATAAAGATAGAATTCTCATCTCTTCTCTTCTTCTTTTACTCTTCTCTTCTCGGCTGAGAACTTTCACATCACAAGGATAATTTATGGTAAAATGAGAAGTTTGTTTATATCTAGAAGCTAAATTAAAATCGATTAGCTCCAAAAAAAAATTAACGGAAGTTTATGAATTAATGATGTCTATTTGTTATATGTAAAAAAACAACAAAATCATTAAGAGAATTTATTTACAATCAAATTGGTTGTTCATTATACTAGTACCTCATAAAAGGTTGGAAATTCTGGATAAAATAAAGAAGTTCAAACCATAGTAGTTAGTATCTTACAATACGGAATACGAATCTCACAATTCGATACGATTCAAAGACTAAGAGATACGAATCTTACCTGTGTATCTGAGATGGAGTGTATCTCGTGAATCTTACGATACGTGGGATACGAATCTCACGATTCGATTCGATTCAGAGGCTCAAAGATACGAATCTTACATGTGTATCTGAGATGGAGTGTAGCGCGCGAATCACGACGATACGAGAGTACAATACGCATATCGTATCGTGGTGTATCTTATTTAATTGCGATTCACGAACCGTCCAATAGAATCCACGATTGTGCCTCAATAACTGCAAACAACCCTGATAATTTGTTTTTCCCTCCTTTACGACACTATTTCGCGTCAATTTGTGCAACCCTTTAAAGTTATGATAGTTTCTTTTGTTATATACTAATTACTATAACTCTTTTTGTTATTTTAAAAATAACTTAGCGTATCTTAACGATACGATACAAAATCCACCGATACACGATACACTTTACGATTCAACTACTATGGTTCAAACCACTGTTTAAATCTGGTGTCAGACATGCATCAGAGGATAGACACAAGCAAAGAAGAGAACATTGCAAGGAGGCAAGTTTTACTGATATCATGTGTGCAGTCCCAAGAATAAGAAAAAGTTGAATAAAAAAAGAGCCCAATTTGTATATAAAAAGAAAAGATGACAAGAAAGAACGTGAAGGCAATGGTGCAAGTTGTTTGAATTGAGCTACAAAACAAACATGAGAAGTGACCTCTCATGGAGATTAAACAATAAAGGAAATAAAGGTCATCCGAGATCCAAACTCTGCCCACGAACAAGGAGGCAAAATCAGTGCCAATTATTTAACATCGTTTTGTTTTCTTTGCTAATTTAGTACACGGATAGCAAAAAGCTATCATAGGAAAGCTGTATGTAGCAGCTTACCACATCTACCATTTATCTGTGCGCGCGGTGGTACAAAACACAGTTCACAGGAAGAAAGCAACCATCTTCTAATAGTAAGAATTTAAAAAAGAATTCCCTCTCAAATTCACAAAAGAAATGACTATAAAATTGGTAAAATTAAAGTACGTACAAACATAGGATGAAGATACCTAGGCCATGGATTCCATTAATTTTACATACATACTCTCAACCTCGATTCCGAATCAATAGTATTGCCTTTCATTGACAAGATCTAAGTTGATTCATGACAACTTCCATAATATCGTAGAATTTAGCCTCTAAAAAGCAAGAGCAAAACACACCAAAAGAAAGAAAGAAAATAGAACGTCCCCTATTAGCTAGCTAATTAACACCAACTTCAGTTAATTAAACACTGACAAAGGCAGCATACATCCTGCTGTATGCGACTCCGGCGCAGCAACCGTCATCACAGTACTGTCGCCACCGTCCAACAACCCGTCATGCACCATCATAAAATCATGATGATGGTGATTACCATAGAGGAAAGAATGAGGGACAGCACCATTTATTACCAAATTAAGGTCAGCTCCAGCCAGATACGACTGCTGGGGTCGGCCATGCAGTGGCTTAGCATCGACATCAGAAGTGGTATGTTCAGAATAATGCTCAAACTGAATATTGTGTGGTGGCTGCTGCTGCTGCTGGTGGTTTCCATTTGAAGTAGGAGGGCGTTTTCGTCTTTTCTTCTCATATGCGATGCCCCTCGCGTTGGCGTGGCTGTCCCTTACTTCCCTCAGATACAACCTGACGGCCCGAGCACCGAAAGGGTTTGCTTCAGGCCGGCCACCATCTTCTTCAAAAGCTGCCCGAAGGCGGCCTACAAGAGCATCCAGACTTCCCCATGCTTGTTTTAATGGGCATGGGCATGGACCGGGTGGCGTGGGGTGCCCGAAAAAGGGGCAGCCGAGATTGTGCACCTTGGTTTTGCCAAATTGATCCAGGTACCTCAGAAATTCAAGTACGTGGGCTCCGCTGCATCGGGAGAGCTCAAGGGGAGGCCTGTGGTTGCGGAGGTACTGGCGAAATGTGTTCCAGTCCCGTCGCTTCTGGGATTCATATCGACTCGGCCTTGGACCGGGGCTGTCAGAATTGTTTGGGGATGACATAGCTTGATTCTTTTTCCTTCTCTAGTTTTAGACTTCTGATTCCTTTGGGAAAATCAAGTCACTTGTACTGGTGTACTGCTAATTAATGTTTCGTCAGCAAGGACTTGAACTTACATCCTGCAATTAATTAAGTGGAGAGAACTCTGAGTGAACTGTTCATCATCGGTCTGAATTGATAAAGCTTAGAGAAGGAGAAAGAAATATATACCTAATTTACTCTACTCTAAGAAATAAAGAGCAAAACGTAATACAAAAGATCATTAGGGTTTTTTTCATAAGTTCTTTGTTTATTTCATTGTGTCGCACATGAAGAAGATAGGCAACTCATGGAGGTTGGTTGGATTATTTATTTATTTCCATTCAAATTATAGGAAATCAGTAATATTCCTAAACCAAGTTAAGAGGAAGAGAAGTACAGTACCGTGGAAAAAGATGTTTGTTGATGACAGATCAAGAATTATCTTTATAAGACAAAAGCTTGGATGCTCATGGAATATGGAATTGGGTTTCAGAGCTTCAGCAAAGCAGCAAATGAGAGCTACTGATTGGAGGAGGTCAACGAAATCTCCTCAAAGCAAAGTTTAAGGGAGGGAGTTGATGTTAACTTAGCGGAAGAGGGGGAGAAAAAGGAAAAGAAAGGTGAAATATTTAAAAATTAAGAGAACCCGAGAAGACACTGTAGAGGAGAGAGAGAGGTGATGGTGGGGAGGGAGACGTAAACAATAAAAGCGAGGTAGGTGCAATAGGGTTTTCATGTGAAGAAAAAGAAAGATCTCAATTAAGGCATCGTAATCTCTACTACAATCAGATACAGATATCTCGCATATTTTAGCGCTTGTAAATTAGCCAAAAAAAATTCATGATCCAACATATACAAGTAAGAAGTCTCAGAGATGAGAGAGAAATAGAGAGAGGTTACCACTTACCAGTGCTGGGGAAGACGAGCCCTTTAATTTGTGGCGTTGAGTTATGGATGATGGAACAAAATGGTAAAGGTCGGGAGATCAAAAGATAAAGGAAAGAACTGCTAGGGGAGGAGAATAAGAGATGCTTGTAGAATAGTGCTTCGGTGCTTTAAGCCTTTACTGCCATGGTCTACTATTGAATATATAGACAAAATTAACCATTAAAAATTTGATCTGCTTGAATTTGGGAGACACATTAAAACTAATATTTAAGAATTAAAGGAATATTAATAGCTTATTAACAAGTTAATTAATGCCCATCATCGTGCATTAAGCAGTCTATTTAACAGTTAACACTGACAAATTATTATATTTGCATAAATGTTTGCGTCAGTTGTCTCAATGGATTCCATTAATTTTCCAACCATTAACTAGTAACTTGATATTTTTTTACACTACTTTCGTTACTGACATCATGAAATTCCCTAATGATCGAGCTGTCCTTTCAGTTTGCTTACTTAACTTAATTCATATGTTATATATTTGAAAGAACTGTTTTACTTGATTGAATACATTTTGTCCTTTAAAAACATCAATAATAAATCTGCAAATTAAAATACGTGTGATCGATTACCGACTATTTAACTGCCTTGTGTTAATTTATGTCAACAGTCAAAGAATTTTTTTGTCAACAACGATGGAACATAAATTTTAATGCCGCGGTGTTTCATGATTAACAGAAATTTTAAGAGCTTAAGTGAAGATTGATCATATGTATAATTTAAAGGGTAATTTTAAAAACTCAGAAGAGACGATTGACTCCATTATTGTCCTCTGGCATCTTCACTGCACATGAAACTTGCGCACCTATTGCTTCCCATGTAAATAATTAGTTAACAAGAAATTAATAGATTTAACATACATTTCCAAGAAAATGTCAAGACAATGCCAATGCCAATGGCGCAATGCCCTCGATATATAGTACTTAATAATATTGTGTTAAATATTAATTAATTATTGTGCATTCATTCATGATTCAAGACCACAACTTCATTAAGAATCTACGTACGTACAATACAATTCCATTTTATTTAATGGTGTAGACCGAATTCACCTATCAGGCTATCACTCTACAGTCTACATGAAATGAAGAGAGAGGAGGAGACAAAGGGGATGGGGTCCTCAAAATAGACAGCCACCTCGTGGGTGTGATGGTAGCCTAGGCCTGGAGATTCTCTTGCCATTGCACAAAAGGCCCTTTCTTTCAAGGCTCTTGTTTTTTTCTCAGTACTTATCCTTCTCTCTCACTGCTTTCTCTATCCTCTTTCTAAATATAAAAACTATAATATTTTCTATGGCCAGCAAAAATCAGAACTACAGTCTACACTACAGTTCCTAGTTTCCTCACCATTTGTGGAGAAAATTTCTGCTTAAATGCCAACTTACTGTGATTCAACAATGCATCTTCGACAAGGTTCTGTATCTCAGTGTCCTTTTTGAATTTTTCTAGATATATATATATATATATATATATATATATATGTAGCTGGAAAAAAAACA